>SZWC01006506.1:92610-136452 GCA_023375785.1 Penium margaritaceum
GTGTGTGTGTGTGTGTGTGTGTGTGTGTGTGTGTGTAGAGTCAAGAGGTTACTTGCATTTGTTACAGCCATAGCCAACACTCCCCCATGACCCGTGGACGAAAATCCCAAACACACATAAGAACAGAAACAAGTCACCAAAACGATGCGACTCACGAGACTCGTGTCAACTAGGGCCATCACGAGAGCGCAGCAGACCAACAGCATGCACAACTGCTTTGAACATGCCACTGCTAAGAGTTTTGGTGAGAAAGTGTACATGCTGCTGACGAGTGTCGACCCAGACAACCTAAACTTCTCCAGCAGCAATGCGCACGCGTACAAAGTGATGCTCAATCTTGATGTGCTTTGTGCAAAAGTGATGCATGCCATTGTGCTCGGCGATTGCCTTTGTACTTTGGTTGTCGCAGCACAAAGAAATGCTGCGGATGGGAGCACACATTTGTGGCAACAGGCAAGACAGGTAAACACTTTTACAGGTACGTACACCAAGCACCACGTACTCTAACTCATTAGAACTCCCGGAAACACATCCTTCTTTCCCACACTTCCAAGAGATGGCAGTGCCACAAACAAGGCAGATGTAACCGGTGCTGCTACGAGCATTAGTATCGTGTGCCCAATCATATCATGTACCACAGAGAGCTGAGCACGACAGTAGAGCCCCACACGTGCAGTGGATAGTGCGTAACGAAAAACACGTAGTGCAGCCTCAAGGTGTTTCTAGCGAGGCTGTTGGGAGAACTGGGCCAAGAAGTTGACCGAGAAGGCCACGCCTGCCTGGGTGGTGCTTGCAAGGTATATGAAGGAGCCGACATTTACAGTCTCCTCCAATTGTGATGAGTCAAGAGACTTCAGGAGGCGCTGTCCTATTGGTGTGGATGCAGTGGTAGTTTCGGCAAACAGGGAGGCGAACCGCTCCCCCAGTGTGTGGATGTATGCAGCCTAGAGCACATGCAGGTTGCGACGCTGACGATCATGCTCAAGTTCCATGCGGAGGAATACTCGTGCCGGATCCAGGTCCTTCATCTTGTATGTGGACTACAACAAGTTTTTCACACAATGGAGAGTTGCGGGGCTGGGAGAGGCAGTGAGTGGATCATTGACGTAGATAAGAATGGCCACAAATGGCTGTGAGGGGCACTCAAGAAGAGTGTTGAATCCACAGTGCTACGTCTATAACCGCCCCTCTCAAGGGTTAACGAGATCTCCATGTTCCAACAACGCAGCGACTGCTTGAGCCCACAAAGAGCCTTACGCAGCCGCCAAACCTTGTTTGTATCATCCGTGAATCCCGGTGGCTGGGCCATGTAGATCTCCTTGTAAAACTAACCATCTAGGAAGGCATTTTTGACGTCCATCTGTTCCAATTCCCAGTCGTGTGGGCAACAAGGCTCAAAAGCGCTTGGGCAGTGGTGTACCGTCCGACCGGGATGAAGGTGTAGTCAAAGTCAACCTGAGGGATCTGAGAGAAATCTCTGGCCGTGAGACGAGCCTTTTACCTGTCAACTTTGCCATCAGGCTTCAGTTTTTTTGTAGGACCCATCGAGGAGAGACTGCGTTATGGCATGGGGAGGTCCACAAGCTCAAAGACATCATGCATCTTGAGAGTAGTCAACTCCTCCTGCATGGCCTTTTTTCAGAGGTCAACATCAGATGCTTCACGAGCTTGCCGAACAGTGGTAGGCTCGGGAGGGAGAGTGGGAAGGCCAGAGGCTGCAAAGCATGCGACAAAATAACTAGCAACAGAAGACTCAGGGGCGCTGTGAAAATCACGAGCCAAAAGAGCGGAATAAACTACTGAGTTGGGATGAACCACACTGACAATAAGACCAAGGGCATCAAGACTAGTGGGTTGGACAGAAAGACGAACAGCTGAGGCTGATGCGCTGCAGCGCGTGACCCACAGAGAGGACTGAGAGGTCTGGGAGGGACTGAGTCAACCAGTGTCAATGGGTACGACAGAGGGCCCAGCAGCGGAGGACGATGCACTGGAGCATGAGCATTGCTAAGAGGGCTGAGAAGCCTGAGAGCAGGTGTGCTGAGGAAGATCACGAAGTCTCCCTGCATGTGTGTAGGGCTCAGGTCCAAGTGGAGGAATCTGAGGTGGTAAGTCAGCGGTGTCAACCAAAAGAGGCGTCTGCAGCGCAGACTCAGAGGATGAGCTGGGAGTGGAGTACATAGGGAACTTTGTGTGGGCATCAGAGGGTGCCGCCTCAGAGGACACAGAGGGTGCACGGGCTGGTGAGGACTTGGATACTAGTGAGGGCTCAGAGGAGGAGCGAGACGGTGAGTTGGATGGAGAGGACAGGGAGGAATAATCTATGAGAGGGATAGGCACCAATGGGACAGCAGGAGGCACCATGTCAGAAGGGGAGGAAACTGATGCCCTGAGATCAAAGGCTGGGAAAGACACACCTCCTTCAAGCCGATGAAGCAAGGAGAGAGAGAGGAGGGTGGCGGGACAATGGACAGGTTACGAGGAAATACATCCTCGAAGAAGAGGGCGTCATAGGATTCAATGACTTGGCCCCCGTCAGTGTCCCAGAAATGCCAAGCCTTGGACAAGGCCGAGACACCAAGGAAGGTGTACAGACAGGCGCGGGGGCTAAGTTTACCATCCTGAAAGTCCTGAGGCAACTAGACGGTAGCGACACAACCCAAGATGTGTTCAAGGCGCAAAGGGGGCGACGTGACAAGGAAGAGGGTCGTGAGGGACACAGTTCCAGACCCATGTCATGTAGGACGTTGCCTCAAAGGAGAAGAGAGGAGGAAGGGATGAGGAATTCAGAAGAGTACGGACGCCATCAGTAAGTGTACGGTTCCAGCGTCCAGAGACGCCATTGTGCTAGGGTGTGTAAGGAGCCGATGGCTCCATACACACCCCTCAAGAGGACAGGAAGCGGACAGTGGGTCCCATAAACTCCTTGCCATGGTCACACCAAAATACTTTCAAGCGACGACCATAGGCCAGTTCAGCCTGGGACAGCCAGGACGTAAGGGTTCAGTAGACATCACTCTTTTGACGGAGGACAAAGACCCAGCGCATGTGAGAGAAGTGATCGGTGAGATAGAGGTCGTAGCGACCAACCACCCAAGTGCATTAGCTTTTGTCAGTCCAGGGTGTTGGGGTTGTTCCCTTTGTTGGCCCTAGGGAGAAGCTCTTCTTGCCTGACATGCTGTATGTGCCCGCTCTTTAGCTCAGTCTTCTCTTTGTTGATGACCATGGAATGGACTTCTCCTCTAGCCACGGCGGTGCACCTGTGTTGCACCACACTACTTTCCATGTTCTGTTGAGTGGCAAGCATTGTGATTCTTTGTATTGTGTGCCGCCATTTGCACCTCATCCCATTACCACCACCCCCACTCATGTCGCAAGCTCCCTCTCCCCAGCACACACACAACTGTTGTACCGCCGCCTCTGTCATATTCACACTAGTGCCATTGAATGTTTACTACGTGACCAGCTGGCTCATGTGCTTGATGCCTCCACGTTCCCTACACCCTGCCCTGATGACTTCCTTGACTGCGCTCACGGCAAAATATACCGTTCCCCGTTTTCCATTTCTGAGTCCCGCACGTCCTACCTCCTTGACCTCCTGCACGCTAACGTCATGGGATCACTTGGCCAGAACCAGTGAGCACAAAGCGGACAGTGCCAACTGGACTGAGTGAGATGAACAACAAATGAAGGGAGGTCATGTGGTAGGTGGCTCCTGAGTCGAGGATCCAAAAGCAAACTGTCACAAGAACACACGCTAGATCATGGCTGATAACAGTTATGGCAGAGTGTGGAGAAAGGTGCTGGCCACATGAAGCAAGACAACAGGGTAAGCTGTGAGACTGCATGTGCTCAATCTACGGGAAATCAGCTGAAGGACATCGCTAAACATGACTAAGTGATGGATCACGAAGACTGTCCTCAACAACACATGTAAGTATCCCCTCAACAGAATGCACACTCTCACCTCATGATCACGGAGGTGTCTTTGGTGGACCGCATGAGAGAGGGCAGAGTCCAGCTGGCGCTCGTCGTCAGGTGGATCAGTGGTGATGATGACGCCAAAAGAGGGACACCGGGAGGTGTTGGTGGATGATGCCCAGGATGGAGGTGAGTAGGCCCAGGAAGGGGACCCGTAGTAGACAGGGCAGCCAAACCCTGGAGGCCACCCCCAGGGTTAAGACGACAGTGGTGGAGCCATGACGGTACCATAGGTGGTAGCAGATGCAGAGGAAGTCGAAGTACGACAAGAGGATCCAGTGGAGGTGGAGGTGCGAGAAGCGCCACCACCACCACCACCTGAGGAGCGTGTCCAATGTGCACACGTGGAAAATGCCAGACTGGCACCGTTGGGTGGTGCTTGAAAATTGGGAGCAGCGTGGCCAGTGGAGCCACAGTTCTAGCACGTGATGGTGCTAGAGGAGGATGAGGAAGACGTGGTGTTGTCAGAACTTTGGCCTTTGCTGCCCCCCCTGTCCACCACCACCTACAGTAATACCTCTGCCTTTTCCTTTGCCATGACCCCCACCCCCACCACCCTCCTGGGAAGCAAGAGACGTGGCTCTTGTGTTAGAGGTGGTGGATGAAGAGGCCGCAGCTGAGGTGGATGAAGTCCGGAATGTAATGGTAGCTGCTGCAATTGTTGAGCAATGGATGCGCTTGTTCTACAGCGAGCTCCACCAATCAATGAGGCCCTCGGAGGTGAACTCCCACAATGCACTGATGTCTGGTGGTGCATTGACAGGGATAGGGACAGCAGGCAAGCGTTAAAGCTAGGAGTCTTTCACCTTCTGAAAGATGTTAGACAGTTTGGGAATAAGGCTGTTGACAATGGAGAGAATAGCAAGAACATATCCAGGCGCGAACTTGCCCAGGTCATGTAGGAAGCGTAGACTGTTAGCCTAATAGTTGTCGGTAGTCGAATCAGCATGCATAGAGAGCGTGTTGAATTGGACAGTGAGCACGCTCTGGGCTGCATGCCCAATCACTGTCATGCGCCACTTCATCAGCGTGTAAGCGCCAACTAGGTTAACAGGTCGTCACTGCATTGTATGATCCAATCTCGTCAGAAGAGTTTCAGGCCCAGTGCAAATAAGAGCACACACAACATGTGCCTACTCAGAGTCTATGGGCACAATGGGAGGATTGGCAAAGGAATTGAGCTCGTGGTAGTATTCCTCGAGCTGCTCATCCTATGCCCAAACACTAAATCGGACCTCCCAGGAGTAGAAGGTGAGATTGAAAGTGAAGTGAGGTGAATTGGAGTTGAATTCAGGCTTGTGCTGTATTGGTGATGCAAGTACTTTAGCAGTGGCTACGTCAGTGGCGGCTGTGACTGCGAGAGGATAAGAGGAGGTAGAGCCAGCACTGGCGGATGCGGAAGCGGGTGATGTCAAAAAGGCAGTAGAAATGCCAGCAGTAGCGGAGGCAAAAGGTGTACCATGCAGTGTGGGCTGAAGGCGGTTAAGTGCCAAGTCAACAATGTGATCTGTAAAGATTTCTTTATCAGCTTGTTTAGCTCACGACTTTTCCTTTGTAGTACGTTGCATAGTGAGTGCGGTTTACAGGACGTTGTGCTCGCTCTGAAGCTCAACTTGTAAGGAAGCATGTTGATCATCGTCGACTGGAATGATGCGGGCAAAGTCACCATGCGGAGAGAAATTTGGCAGAGTTTCCCTTGCCCCAATGGGCATGTGATATGTGTGATGTGTGTCTCAAGGCTCTGCTGCAAGGCAATGAACCTGGAAACAAAAACACGCCAATGCACATGTAGTACAAAGGATCAGGGGCAAGAAGAGAAGCCAGGCTAACCAGGCCTGGCGGCATAGTGAGAACAAAGGAGGAAGAGCAGCTGGTGCCGAGGACGCCACAACCACGATTGTGGTAGACATGGAGACGATGAGGAAGGCTACTCCTTTCAGCGCGACAGCTGTGAGGGAGGAGATGGCGTTGAAACCAGCAGCTGAATATGACGAGTCACCCATGATGATGAGGACGGCAAAGCTGATCCCCATGCCGTGGAGGCGTGGATGGAGGTCACAACACTAGAAAGTGCTGTTGCAGCCGCTGTTGTTGCTGATGCTACTACGTCTGCAGCGGATGTAACCTGAGTCATGACGTAGACAGGTGCTGCTACTAGAGAACCTTTATCAACTGCTGCTGCAGTGTACATCTTAATGGCTCTGCCAGCAGTAGTGCTGAAAGGTGCAAGTATAGCATGTGCAGTGGCAGCAAAAGTGGAAGCAACATTGGCACTCGAAACAAGTGTAGCGTGTAGAGTAGACATGATGTTAGGTGAAGAAGATATGGCTAACTCTGTTTCAGATGCAACTAGAGAAGCTGAACGGCATGGAGCAAAGGCTCCAGGTGGTGTTGCCACAGCCGGTGGTACTGCTCGTCGAGGAATGGCATATAGACCCTGCTAAAGAGTCTTATGTGAAACAGGTGGGCTTATTGGAGATTGGAGAGGTCAGAGATCATGCGGCAGTCCCATGGCTGGTGCATCTTGTGCTGTCGGCGAGTCGTCGGTGGCAGACTGATAGTAGGCCGCATACACTCTGGCGTCCTCCCGCTTGTAGTGTTTAGCGGAATTGTAGTCCTCACGGGGATGATGTCCCGGAATGCTGCAATGAAATCTCGAACACACCTCATGCTCTGCCGTCTTCTCATAATATGCTATTTTATTGTCAAAACGGTCGCGCTCTTGCGCGGCCGTGGGTGATGTTGGAATGGGATCTGTATCAGGAGGGGACTCCAGCGCACTGGGTGACTAGCTGCCTGATACGGCATCAGTACAGGAAAGAGATGGATGCCAAGGTATACTACTGGTACTGCTCTTGCTGTTGCTGCTGCTGTTGGTGCAACAGCCGTAGCATGTCCTACGTGAGTGTGTGTAGTAGTAGGTGACAATACTGCTGTGAGAGCAGTCATCGCTGAGATGCATGCAGGCAACAGCTAGGGATGCTATTGCTATGGACGTAGCACGGCCAGAGCACCCTCAAGCAGCTATGGTAAACGACACTGTTGTTGTTGTAGCGACGGCTGGGATGCGGCTGCAATGGCTATAGTTTGGTCGATGCGGAAGTGAGTAGCTGTAGTGAATGTGGCTGTAGTCACCGTGACCACTACAGAGAAGCGTTGGGAAAGCTGCGTCAGATGCGGCTGTGAGGGCCGTCACTTGGCTGATGTGCATGCGAACAGTTTTTGCTACACCCACGCTCTAGCAGCCGAGTGAGGAGCGGCCACAAGGAGCAATTTGTGGCGGCCGTAGCATGGCCAAAGAGAGCGTGCACAGGATCTGAGAATACAACTGCCATCGCCACAACCACGGCAAAGATGCATTGGCAGCTGCGTGAGATGCAGCTGTAATGGCCGCAGATCGACCGAGGTGTACGCTGGCAGCTGTTGCCATAACCACGGCTAAGGTACGTCTTGGAAGCTGAGTGAGATGAGACGTGAGGAGCACCACTGCGATGGTTGTAACAAGGCCAATGAGACTATACACAGTGGCGGAGAATGCCGCTGTGAATGAGAATACCATGAGATACAGTGATGCGGAGATGACTGCGGGCAGCTGCATAAGATGCGGCTGTGATGGCTGTAGCTTGGCCGACGTGTGCAGCTATAGTAGACGCTGTTACACTTGTCACAACAGCGGTTACGTGTATGTGGATAACGGCAGCAGACGCTGGTGCTGCGACCTTAACCACGACCGACATGCGTGAATTGCTTGTAGTGGATCACCCGCCACGTGGATGTGACCCGACTAGGTCACAGGATTGTGGGAGTGGAAGGATGATTTCAACCTACTCTAATACCAGTAGGTAGCTTAGGTTGATACGACAAGCAAGCAAGGGAAATGAGAGGCGACACCATGGTACAGGGCAAGCTCATTCTTAGGTTGGACAACTTGGAAGAAAGAACATCGAGTAAGGAGCGAGCAAAGTGATAAGTGCCAGTTGAACCGGCTACCCATGTGAGCCTCTCGGCATGGGGCACGGATGCCACCCATGGATCAAACCTCAACCTGGAGGGAACGAGCTCCAGGCGGTTTCTCACAGACTGGTACAAAGGAGACGTGTGGTCCCGATGGATCGGCACCCTGGCTCACCAAGCTAAAATAATGCACATGAGAGAAACTCAAACCAAATAAACCACGAGCGTATGTGGTACATGCATGATGGAATCTGGGATAGCCCTCCGGGAGGTGATCAGGCTCACCAAGAGCCGCCTAGGACGGACCAACTGTTTGTTAGAGGGAGTTACAGGTTGCACAGACAGAAATTACGGAAGTAAATATAGGCTTGCAGGGAACACAAATGTCTGGATTGACTCTTGAGTGAGAAATTAAATTATTTTAGCTTTCCAACAAGCCATTTTGTGCCTCATTTGGCCAAGGGAGCACTGAGATACACTCTGTCAAAGTTGACCCTCTAGCACACTCTCCCAGCCTACCGGGATGAGCGTTAGTCACCTTGTCACACATGAGAATCATGTCTCACACGCCCTACATGTCCAATAGTCATGGAATGCTCCTTCCTTGAAGTCTCCTGGAGGTCCTCCAGCAGGCTTTTCTCCTTGAAAGCCGCTCTCAGCCGTCCTGGTCAATAATTCTGCCGCCCTTTGTGCCGAAAGTGCTCAGGTCGTCACTTGAACCCGCCCCATGATCTCCAAACTCTAGAAATCCATATCTCAGTCAAACGGACTCTGAATTGAGTTCCGTAAATTGCGTTGGAATTTGTAAAACACCCTCTATGCAACTTTTATGCCAGATGATTTTTTTATCGAGCAACCCTCATATCCATGATTCTCCTACTCTGTGAGAATAAAAATCACATAGGTCTGCACTGTCCCTTGAGCTGCTGAAAGCGGTGTGCTGCCAGCGGCTTGGTCAAGAACTCTTCCAACATCATGCTTGAAGGGTAAAACTTAATCTGCACCAAATTCTTTGCCACGAGCTCACAGATGAAGTGGTACCGCAGGTTAATGTGCTTGGTGTGGGCGTAAAACCCTGCGTTCTTTGTCAGAGCAATGACGCTCATGTTGTCACAGTAGACTGTAGTCGTTGTGCTCTGCTGCTTTCCAAGCTTGCCAGCAGCTCACGTGGCCTCCTTTGCTGCTTCACTTAGGGCGATTTACCATGCTTCGGTGGAGGAGAGGGCGATGCGCTCTTGTTTCTTGCTTCTCCGGCTGATTGCACCTCCCCCGAGCACAAACAAAAACCCACTGGTCGACCTCCTTGTGTTCAGGTCATCCCCCCAATCTGTGTTACTGTATCCGATGAGGATGGTGCTGTTTTTGCCGTTGAAGGTGAGGCAAAGGCTGCTGCTGTTATTGAGGTAGCGTCGCACGTGCTTAAGTGCCTCCACATGAGGCACGGCCAGATTTGTACAGATCTTGCTGAGCACTCCCACTCCTTGTCTGATGCCGAGGCGCGTGCCGACTGCTGCAGACATGAGGCTACCAACTGCTGCTTGGTACAGCACTGCTTCCATGCGGCTGCTCTCTTGCATGCTGTGGGGAGTCTACGACATGATCAGTTTCGCTCCCAATTCTAGTGGTGTTGCGGCCGTGTGCGCTCTTGCCATGTTGAAGCACTTGACGATGTTGCTCACGTACGTGCTCTGCGACAACTCCAAAGTCTGTTGTTGTCGGTAGTGCTTGACTTGAAGGCCGAGATATTTACTGAGCTCTACCATGTCTTTCATGTCATACCTGGCAGCAAAGGGCTTCTTCACATTGTCCAAAAGAGACTTGGAGTCAGATGCAATGAGCAAATCATCAACATAGAGCAAGATGATGACCTGGCTTGCCTCTTGCATGCGCCCATAGACTGCATGATCAGCTTCACTGCGCACAAAACCAAGGCCAGCCAGCTGCTCATCCATCTTGTGGTATAATGCTCATGATGCTTGTTTCAGGCCGTAGAGGTCCTTCACAAGCTTGCACATCAAATCCTCCTTCCCCTCCACCACATACGCCTCCGGCTGCTCCATGTACACATCCTCCTCAAGGTCACCATTCAGAAATTCACACGTCACATCCATTTGGTGCACCTCCCTGTCCATAGCAGCAGTAAGAGCAAGGATTGCACGGGTGGATGGGAACTTTGCGACATGTGCAAATGTCTCATTGTAATCCACACCCTCAGTCTGCGCATAGCCCTTTGCAACCAGCCGTGCTTTGTACCTGAGCACCTTGCCATCCGCACCACGCTTGAGCCTAAAGATCCACCGGCACCCCATCACCCCGCTGCTATGTGGAGCTTCCTGGAGGGTCCAAGTGCCGTTCTTCATCAGCGCATCATACTCCTCATCTGCTGCGGCATGCCAATCTGCCGCCTTGGTACTGCACATGGCTTCAGCGAAAGTGGTTGGATCATCGGTGACAGTGAGGAAGAGGAGTTCAAGGCCACAGGGTTCCGTTGGTGGTGGAGCATGTCAGTGAATCGACGGGATGCGGTCCCGATATTTTTCTGATCGTCTCTTGGTGGTTTACGTCTTCTGTTTTGGGCGAATCTGAGACTGAGCGTGAGCTTTCTGGTCGCCACACGTTATGTGAGCAGGAATTTAGAGACAGTCAGTTTGCGAAGGGAAAAACGGTATTTTGTGTTTGGTTTTTTTACATAGACATGATCACAACATTTATAGGGCTAGTCATAAGCTTTCCAATGAACCAAATCGCGCACAATTTGGCCAAGCATAGCCCAAGTTACGCTTGTCAAAGCGCAGGTCGCACCCACCACAGAAACGCCTAACGCCTCCATGGTGCGCACACGCCGTGGCGCCTTTCTTCACGTGCGAAGCGCCTTTCCCAAGGTGCAGATCCCATTGCACGTGGTGTAGGGGTCCCCTGTACTGTTTCCACGCACCTCCCCCACTACGTACTTCTGCGTTTCGGACGCCGAGCCAGGATTTTGGCCATGTCCCTCTGTAACAACCTGTACTACAGGATCCGGTGGATGATCCACCTGATCAGGTGGATTATCCAACGGACGCCTCAGCAGGCCTTCCGGAGCAATTTCTCCAGATGATATTTTTGTTACTCGGTCCGGTTGATTATCCACCGGATTTCGAGTCGCAACCGGCTCCCAGAGCCACTGCGCATAACCCAACTTTGGAAGGCCATATCTCCCTCGATACTTGTCCGATTCTGGTGAAACAACTTCCACCGGATTCAGCGACTCGTCAACTTTATGGGGCAATCATCCATTTTAGGATCCAAGCAATCCTAGAGTTTCCAGATCCGCCGGCGCGGATTTTCCACTATCTGGCGGCTCGATGGCACCTCCCGGCGCCGCACTTGGGCATGCGGAGGGGCAACTTTTCAACGTTCTCCCCCTTGCACCTGCCATGGCCACTGCTCTAGCTTGCTTTTACTCATCTTCCGCTGCACCCTCTAGCCCATCATAGCTGGTCATCCCAAGCCCGGCCACGCTCATCGCGTGCCGGTCCGCATGTTGCGCTTTGGTCAAGCAATCCGCAAGCATGTTGTGCGTGTTGCAGTGTTGCAGCACGACCTGCCCCTTCTTGACCATGTCCCATGCGTAGTGGTAACGCATGTCAATGTGCTTCATCCTCCTGTACTGCGTCGGGTTGTTGGTCAACGAGATGGAGCTGGTGTTGTCCTCTTGCACCACCGTAGGCTCCAGGTGCGGCACGCCTAGCTCCCCCAGCAACCTGCAGAGCCACACCGCCTTCTTGACCGCCTCAGCCAGAGAGATGTATTTTGCTTCCACTGTGGAGGTGGCGGTGCAGTCCTGCTTCCTGCTGCACCACGAGACCACTGCACCAGCGAGGAATAACACGTAGCCGGATGTGGACTTCTGCATGTCCACATCCCCAGCGTAGTCTGCATGTGTGCAGCATACCAGACGCAAGGGGTCCGCCCGCCCCATGCCGTCAAACCTCAGGCGTGCGTGTCACGTCGCCTGCAGGCAGCGGAGGATGCGCTTGACCACCTGCCAATGTAGTGGCACTGGATCGGCGATGTACCTGCTCATTTGGCCCACCGCATAGGCCAGGTCTAGTCGAGTCGCCACCGAGGCGTACATGAGGCTGCCCTCCGCTGATTGGTAGGGCACCCCTGCCATATACTCCCGCTCTTTGTTTGTTTGCGGTCCCATTGCCGCACTCAGTTCACTGGTCGTGGAGACTGGACTGCACACAGGTTTGCAGTCCTCCATGCCGTACCACTTCAGCACCTCGGCCACGTATAAGGCCTGCCCCAGCTCAAGCGTGCGCACCCACCGGTTCCGCGTAATACTCAACCCGAGGTAGAACTCCAGCTCTCCCATGTCCGACATCTGGAACCTGGTACTAAGCTGAACTTTCAGCTGCTATAGGCTCGGCAGGTCTGAGGAGCACAAGATCAGATCGTCCACGTAGAGTGCGACGATCAGATGAAGCTTCTTGCTGCGCCGCACGTACACGCTGTGATCCGCCTCACAACGCTTGAAGCTGAATTGTGCCATGAAGCTGTCCATCTGTTGGTACCAGCATCGGGTGATTGTTTTAGCCCGTACAAGGACTTCCGCAGCTTGCACACCTTGCCCTCCGGCGCCTCCACCCCCTCTGGCACCTCCATCTAGATTTCTTTTTGACGATGCCATTGAGGAAGGCCGTCTTTATGTCCATTTGGTGGAGCTCCATGTCCTTCACGGTTGCCATTGCAAGGATCACCCAGATGCTTGTGAACTTGACGACGGGGGTGAAAGTCTCACCGTAGTGCTCGCCCTTACGCTGTGCATACCCCTTTACCACGAGCCACGCCTTGTACTTGTCAACCCTACCTTCTTTCGTAAACTTGGTCTTGATGACCCACTCGGAGCCGATGACCTTGGCTTCTTTCGGCCTGTCAACCAGCTGTCACGTGTCGTTTTCAGTAATGGACGCCAACTCCGTCTTGATGGCGGCGTCACTCTGCTTCCCCTCGGGCCGCGCAAGCGCCTCTTGCACAGTTTTCGGTTCCGTTAATGTAGCCAGCATGTACCGTGTCATGCCAATCCATCGACCGTTGTCTGCGTCGAAACGCTTCCCCACTCTCCGCTGTCTCCCGCTGCGACGCGACAGTTTTGGTGGCGTCTCGTCGCTCTGCTGTGATCGTTCTGACTCTTCCTGCTTTGGTGAATCATCGAACGGACGACTCCTCGAGGATCCCTCCCGCTCAAATGAACCATCAACTGGACGGGCGGCTCGTCCAGAGTATTTTTCTCCAACGCCCAACGCGAACTCCACCGGGAGTGCGCGCTTCGGCACCTGCGGTGCCTCCTTCGACGGATCATTCTGCCGGATCTCCAGCCTAGCTGCATCGTCGTCAGAGTCCTTCGCGTCTGCTGCTGCTCTTGCTGCACCGCCGTGCTCCGACGCCCCATCATCGACCTCCACGTCCGCCGGCTCCTCCTCGTAGTCAACGAGCTGGAACCGCTCCCCCTGTTTTGGAGTGTTCCGGACGCTCATGTCGTTGCTACTACTACTGAAGCTCTACTGCTCGTCGAACTCAACGTCACGGCTGCAGATGATCTCTTGCATGCGCGGGTCCCAGAGCCGATACGCCTTTTGCATGCTCTAGTAGCCAAGGAACAAGCATGACTTTGCTTGCGGTTCCAGCTTGTTGTTGCGTTGCTGTGCCGCCTGCACCATCGCATGCGCCTTGCACCGGAACACCTTCAGGTGCGCCACGTTTGGCTTGCGCCCGCTCCAAACCTCCTACGGCGTCTTCCAGCTGCCCTTACCCTTCAGCACTGCTGTTGTGGTGAGGTTGATGGTGTAGCTCGCTGTACGCATGGCCTCCGCCCAAAACCCTCGCGGCAACCCCGCATCCACAAGCATGGTCCGCACCATGTTGAGTTGCGTCCGGTTTGCCCGCTCAGACACTCCATTGGACTGTGGCGAGTACGGCGTAGTGGGTTCCCACTTGATACCCTGCTGCTTCATCCACCCGCTACAGTCCACGTACTCTTCGCCATTGTCATTGCGCAGCGCTCTGACCTTCCGGCCAGTCTACCTCTCCACCGTTGCGACGTACTCCTTCAGGCGGTCCAGTACCTCGCCTTTCCGCTTCATGAAGTACATGTAGATCTTTCTGCTATAGTCGTCAATGAAGGTGATGAAGTATCTCAAGCCTCTGTTTGACGGCGTTTTGAACGGTCCACACACGCCGCTGTGCACGACCTCCAGTAGATCCTTTGCGTGAGCCTCGTTCTCGTTGAACAGCTTGCGCCGTGCCTTGCCCAAAATGCAAGGCTCGCACTTCTTGTGCGCTGCTGCATCTGCTGTAGCGTCTGCTGCACCGTCGATGACGAGGCCACGTACCATGTCGCGCTTCGCCATCTCCTTAACGGTTGCAGGAGCCGAATGCCCCAACCGTCGGTGCTAGAGCTCCAGATCAGGGCTTCCTCCCTTGGCCATGTTAACGATGCACTCCTGCGAGTCTGCTGTGTCTGATGCCGCCGGGACCACCTTTGTCTCCACGATATAGAGACCGCCCTCGCGCTTTGCCTCCAACATGACCTTGCCGTCACCGTCGATGCGCACCACTGCGCCTTTCCTGTGGAAGAGCACCTTATACCCCTTTTCCGTCAAGCGGCTGATAGTCAAAATGTCAGCCAGGCCGGGGACGTGCTGCACATCACGGATTGCGCACATCTCCTTCTTACCGCCCATCACGACTTCCACATCCACGTCACCTTGGCCGGCCGCCGGCTCGACTTTGTCGTTCGCGACCACCATTGCCTTGGAGGACTTCTCGTAGGTGATGAATCCCACCTTCTTGACTTGGGTGTGCTCCTCGGCCCCGGAATCCACGCACCGCCTGTTGGCCTTCTTGAGGAAGTGGTTCTTGTTGCCGTTGAGGAGCGACCTGCCCTCACTATTTTTGCCGCCAGTCTTCGCCTCCTCCGGGCACTCACGGGCCCAATGGCCCTCCTTGCCACAGTTGCGACACGCACCTTTCTTGGCGCCCTTCTTGCTGCCGCCATTTCTGCCGCTTCCTCTGCCCCCGCTTCCGCCACCATGCGTTTTGGTGACGAGGGCCGATGAGGAAGATGAGGACTCCCCGTAGCTCCGGTGCTGCGCCTCGTTGCGAATGTACTGTGCGACCGCACCATAGGTGAGCTTGTCCTCCGACCATCCTCTGAGGACGGTGATGAGTGGGTCCCAACTGTCAAGTAGGACCATGAGGACAGCCATCACCTACAACTGCGTGTCGATCTTCCACCCCACGTCGTTGTATTACGAGGTGAGCGATTCGATCTACTACATGGCGGAGATGACATCATCTCCCACCTCGATTCTCACAGTGAGGAGTCACTTCATTGGATTAATGAGTGGAGCATAGTTTTTTCCAAGCCTCGGCTGCCAGCTTGCAGCCTTGGAAGTAGCCCCACTGCGACTTGGCCGTCCCGGACATCAGCAGCATGGGCGCCTCCGTGTTCTTCTTTCCGTAGGCCTCCTTTTGCGCTTCTGTCGCCGTTGCTTCATCGAGGACTTCCGTTCCCATCATGACCTCCAACAGCCCCTTATGCGCGAGGTACAACTCAAAGTGCCACCTCCATAGTCCAAAGCCTGGGTCGCCCGCATACTTCTGGATGGGCTGCGTCTCCTTCTGCGCCATGTGCACAGTTGCTACTCTAACGAGTTCTCAGAACTTCACGGCGACGTCCACGATGACGATCCCGTGCGCTCCGGAAGACGTGAACGTTTGGAGGCTATCAGACCCGTGGGTCCATAACCCTTTGTCAGTGAATCCGCAAGATGTGGTCCCGACGTTTGCTTGATCATCTCTTGGTGGTTTACGTCTTCTGTTTTGGGCGAATCTGAGACTGAGCGTGAGATTTCTGGTTGCCTCACGCTATTTGAGCAGGAATATAAAGACAGTCAGTTTGCGAAGGGAATAACAACATTTTGCGTTTGGTTTTTGTACATGGACATGATCACAAAAGTTTATAGGGCTAGTCATGAGCTTTCCAACGCTCCAAACTGCACACAATTTGGCCAAGCGTAGCCCAAGTTACGCTTGCCGAAGCGCAGGTCTCACCCACCACAGAAACGCCTAACGCCTCCATGGTGCGCACATGCCGTGGCACCTTTCTTCACGTGCGAAGCGCCTTTCCCAAGGTGCAGATCCCATTGCATGTGGTGTAGGGGTCCCCTGCACTGTTTCCATGCACCTCCCCCACTTTTGGGTCGAGTTTGGTGATGGGGTGTGACGAGGTTCGAAACCTCTCCGCGGACCTGCAGTACGAATTTTGACTGTCCCGGAGTAACAAAACGTACTACTGAGTTTTGGACGCCGAGCCAGGATTTTGGCCAAGTCCCTCAGTAACAACCTGCACTACAGGATCCGGTGGATGATCCACCTGATCAGGTGGATTATCCTCCGGACGCCTCGGCAGGCCTTCCGGAGCATTTTCTCCAGATGGTATTTTTGATACTCGGTCCGGTCGATTATCCACCGGATTCGAGTCGCAGTCGGCTCCCACAACCGCTGAGCATACCCCAACTTTGGAAGACCATATCCCCCTCAATACTTGTCCGATTCCGGTGAAACAACTTCCACCAGATTTAGCGACTCGTCCAACATATGGAGCAATCATTCATTTTACGATCAGAGCAATTCTGGAGTCGCCAGATCCTCCGGCGCAGAATTTCGACTTTCTGGTGGCTTGTCTACGCCTCCCGGCGCCACACTTGGGCATGCGGAGGGGCAACTTTTCAACAGAGCAGCACACAGGTTCAACTGCTCACCTTATTGCGTCTGCTTCTTTGCATGCCTCTCGGACCGCCGTTGCTGCTCCCCACTGTCCTTTGTACCTTTGTTGAGGCGTGCAAACCTTTGTGGCAACTGTTGTGTGTTTCTTTGCTGCCTCATCAGATTTGGCTGCTGGCTCCTTCTCCTTCTCAGTTCCCTCTACCTCCTTGTCATTACCACTATCACCGCCATCTTCCGCACCACCCTCATCTGCTAACGGTTCTTCTCCCACTTCAGGTACAAGTGCGGGAACAAGTGGAATTGCAGACATAGGGCTCCAAGTCCAGCCCTTTATGTCCTCTTGAAAGACCACGTCACGGCTGTGGGTGATCTTGAGTGCATCGAGGTTGTAGAGGCGGTATCCCATAGTGTCGTAGCCGAGGAAAGCCTCCTTCACCGACTTTGTGTCCAGCTTGTTGTGGTTGCTAGCAGGCACGTGTACAAATACGCCACACCCGAAGACTTTCAGGTATGTCACTGTTGGCTTGCATCCCGTCCACGCGTCCTCTGGTGTAATCAGTGGCACGACACACGTGGGACTCCAGTTTTTCAGTTACACATCAGTGTTGACCTCTTTCGCCCAAAACATTGGCGGGAGCTCAGTGTCTTGGAGCATGCTGCGAACATGCTCCATGAGCGTGCGGTTCATGTGTTCAGCCATATCATTCAGCTGTAGTGTTCCAGGTGGGGTGACCTCGTGCCTGATCCCGCGACACTTGAGGAAGTTGGGGAAATTTTTGGAGAGGTATTCTCCTTCACCGTCGGTGTGAAACACATTCAACCATCTACCACTCTCATTCTGTATAGCAGTAATCCACACCTTGAAAGAATCAAAGCACTCATCCTTTCTAGCCAAGAAGGACACCCACGTCTTCCTCGACTTTGTCAGTGCGCCAGATAGCAACAGTCTAGAAAACGGGTCCCGACATGGGAGGGTGCCAACCGCTCTTGGTATTGAAACCAAGATGACATATTATCCTTGAACAAGGGATGTACACTTTAGGTTGGTTTGGTTTGCAACCTCACGAAGTCCGCATGAAGGTCTTTAGTGTCTACCCTTGGTTGGACACTATGTGAGGAGTCTCAAAGGCAAGAACTGTAAATGGATGCATGCAGGGCACGAGCATTGATAATGCTTCTGCTCATATTGGCTCCATAGGAACCAACCTCAGCCTACAGTCCTACTTGGCGCATCCTAAGACCGCCAAGTGTCATCCTCAAGCCAGGCTCTAGTAAGCTTCCTTGAAGCTTTCTGTCCCACTTTGGGCCACAAAGAAAAATGCGACTGTCGCAGGGTTTGAGCCCGCGACCCATGAGCTCTGGCGCCTGTTCCAACTAGGCCACAATGTTGTGTTTCCTATGATGATCTCCAGTGGAAATACCCATTATGGGCAGTGCATTGCTGGTCTATCTCAGAACAGACCAAGGGGACGTACTCTATAGATTAGTGCATACCTTGTCTTTCTGTACAACCAGCCAACTAGCCAGTGGACAAGGTGCATACCATTCAACAAATCTCTCCTTTGCACCTCTGTCCATCTATTGCTCACTGGGCTCCATCGATGCCTTGGGGCTCACCCTTCCTCTACCACACTCCTCATGCCGAATCCATGAATGCTTGCCTAGTGCAAGTCGCTCTCTAACGGCTTGGTCATGCAGTCAGCAAGCATGCTCTTTGTTCCGCAGTGCTGCAAGTCCACCACGTTCTTCATGACCAGGTCACGTGAGTAGTGGTAACATATGTCGATGTGCTTCGTTCGCTGGGAGATGATCTCAAATTCAGCCATCGAGATGACACTCATGTTGTCCACGTGTACAACAGTGGCATCCTTCTGTGGCACTGTTATTTTGCCAAGTAGGTTGCAAAGCCACTGAGTGCCCTTGCACAACTCAGACAGAGCAACGTACCCTGCCTCAGCCGTGGATACCAAAACACAATCCTGCTTCTTGCTAGCCCATGAGATAGCAACGCCATTCAAGATGTACACGTATCCAGAGGTGGATTTCCGGCCGTGAAGATTTCCTCCTCAGTCGGCGTCGATGTAGCACTTCAAGCGGAGGGGGTCCATACCTTCTTGGCCTCCAAGGACGAGGCCCATGTGATGTGTCTTCTGCAAGTAGTGTAAGATGCGCTAGACTACTTGCCAATGTTGTGGCCCTGGGTTGGCCACAAACCTGCTCACTTGTCCCACAACATAGCAGATGTCCGGATGAGTACCTACCATGGCGTACATGATGCTACCCACGGCGGACTCGTAGGGGATGTCTTGCATCTCCCTTCGTTATGCTTCATTACTTGGTGACATTGAGGCCTTCAGTTTTTTATCGGTCGTCATTGGAGTGGTGACGGGTTTGCATTCTTCCATGTGATAGCGCTTTAGTACCTCACCAATGTATTTTGTTTGGTTGAGTTCGATGGTGCCTGTTGCTTGGTTGCGGTGGATGGCGATCCTGAGGTAGTACTTGAAAGGACCCATGTCCTTCATTTGAACCTTTTGCTAAGGTCAGACTTCAGCTCATCCAACAGCTTGACCGAAGAAGAGCAGATGATCAGATCATCCACATGCAGGACAACGAGCATGAACCCACTCCCATCATCGTACAAGTACATGGTCAGATCATTTTGGCAATGCGTGAAGGAGAGACCGGTCATGAAACCGTTCATCTCTTTGTACCATATCCTTGGGGCCTGTTTCAACCCATAGAGNCGGGTACCTCCATCAGCACTTCCTTGTCGAGCTTCCCATAGAGGAAAGCTATCGTGACGTCCGTCTGGTGTATCTCCAGGTTCTTTGTAATGGCAAGGAGAGAGCGGATGGAGGCAAAGGTCATGACGGGCGTGAAAGGCTCGTCGTACTCAGAGCCCGGACGTTGAGAAAATCCCTTTGCCACTACCCTCGCCTTGAACCTTTTGATTTTGCTGTCTTGCTTCTTCTTCACTCGGAGGACCCACTTGGATCCGACTATGTGGACCTTGTCGGATCTATCCACCAGAACCCACATGCCGTTCTCGGCAATGGACGTGAGCTTGCTGTCCATTGCCTCCTTCCACTTGGCCGCATCCGGGCCATTCATTGCCTCCGCCGCTGTGGATGGCTCTCCCTGAGCCATGCACGACCAGCTAAGGCCAGTCCAATCGTCCTCATACCGTAAAGGCGTTTTCTTTGGTCGCAAACTGCGCTGAGGTGCTGGTGCGACTTCTTGCTTTGGTGCTGGCGCTTCCACAGGTGGTGGTGTGTCGTTGTCGTTGTCATTTTCAGAAGATTCGTCAGACTCCAAGTCAGACTGGGAAGCCCCAGACACCTCGGTATCCGCGTCCATGTCAGGTGCTGTGTCATCCTCCACAGCTACTCTCCCATTCCCACCACCTACTGGCAACGCGAGCCAGTTGTTGGGTACTTGGTCTCTGGACTCAGGCAACACTATCCACTCTCCCGCCTTGGGAGTGAGGATTGGGTCCAGCAGCTCTCCCTTTCCAAGGGTGCGTTCGTCAAACTCAACGTCGCGGCTCCTCATGAGCTTGCCTGCTGCCTAGTCCCAAAGCCGAAAGGCTTTGTGTGACGTGTCATACCCAACCATGACGCACTTTTTGAAACGTGCGTCCAGCTTACCTCCACCTTCTCCCGATTGGATCTTCACTCATGCAGTTGACCCCAACACCTTAAGATGAGAGGCGTTGGGGTTCTTTCCCGACCATGATTCTTGTGGGGTCTTCAGCTGGTTTTCCTACTCCTTTCCACGCTTTCTTAAGGCCGTTACTGGTGTGAGGTTCAAGAGGTAGCAGGTCGTTGTTGCAGCTTCAACCCAAAAGCGAGGTGGGAGCTTGGCGTCGAAGAGCATGCTTCGCAACATGCCGAGTAGGGTCTGGTTCATCCTCTCGGCCACGCCATTGATTTGGGGGTTGTAAGGGGTGGTTTGCTCGTGATGGATGCCATGATGCTGGAGCCAAAGCTTGCATGCATCGTACTCACCCCCGTTGTCACTGTGGAGCGTCTTCACCTTCTTAGACATTTGCGGCTCTACCATGGCGACGAACTTTTAGAGATTTTCCTTGACCTCTCCCTTTGTTTTGAGGAAGTAGATCAACAACACGCCGACGCCGAATCGGACCCAAGCTGATCGGATCAAACAGTCACCAAGGTAACCGCTTCCGGAAGGGAGCCCGGTGGGAGGGATTTTTTGCCTGGACCATCTTAAAAACCAAAAAAAAAAAAAAAAACCTACGGCTGTGGTCGTCGATGAAGGTCAGGAAGTACTTGCTTCCTNGAGGACCCACTTGGATCCGACTATGTGGACCTTGTCGGATCTATCCACCAGAACCCACATGCCGTTCTCGGCAATGGACGTGAGCTTGCTGTCCATTGCCTCCTTCCACTTGGCCGCATCCGGGCCATTCATTGCCTCCGCCGCTGTGGATGGCTCTCCCTGAGCCATGCACGACCAGCTAAGGCCAGTCCAATCGTCCTCATACCGTAAAGGCGCTTTCTTTGGTCGCAAACTGCGCTGAGGTGCTGGTGCGACTTCTTGCTTTGGTGCTGGCGCTTCCACAGGTGGTGGTGTGTCGTTGTCGTTGTCATTTTCAGAAGATTCGTCAGACTCCAAGTCAGACTGGGAAGCCCCAGACGCCTCGGTATCCGCGTCCATGTCAGGTGCTGTGTCATCCTCCACAGCTACTCTCCCATTCCCACCACCTACTGGGGACGCGAGCCAGTTGTTGGGTACTTGGTCTCTGGACTCAGGCAACACTATCCACTCTCCCGCCTTGGGAGTGAGGATTGGGTCCAGCAGCTCTCCCTTTCCAAGGGTGCGTTCGTCAAACTCAACGTCGCGGCTCCTCACGAGCTTGCCTGCTGCCTAGTCCCAAAGCCGAAAGGCTTTGTGTGACGTGTCATACCCAACCATGACGCACTTTTTGAAATGTGCGTCCAGCTTACCTCCACCTTCTCCCGATTGGATCTTCACTCATGCAGTTGACCCCAACACCTTAAGATGAGAGGCGTTGGGGTTCTTTCCCGACCATGATTCTTGTGGGGTCTTCAGCTGGTTTTCCTACTCCTTTCCACGCTTTCTTAAGGCCGTTGCTGGTGTGAGGTTCAAGAGGTAGCAGGTCGTTGTTGCAGCTTCAACCCAAAAGCGAGGTGGGAGCTTGGCGTCGAAGAGCATGCTTCGCAACATGCCGAGTAGGGTCTGGTTCATCCTCTCGGCCACGCCATTGATTTGGGGGTTGTAAGGGGTGGTTTGCTCGTGATGGATGCCATGATGCTGGAGCCAAAGCTTGCATGCATCGTACTCACCTCCGTTGTCACTGTGGAGCGTCTTCACCTTCTTAGACATTTGCGGCTCTACCATGACGACGAACTTTTAGAGATTTTCCTTGACCTCTCCCTTTGTTTTGAGGAAGTAGATCAACAACCTACGGCTGTGGTCGTCGATGAAGGTCAGGAAGTACTTGCTTCCTCTGTTAGACGTTGTATGAAAGGGTCCACACACGTCACTATGGATCAGGTTCAAGACATTCTCCACTCGTTGACCTCCTCTCCCAAATGGCTTCTTCTTTGCCTTTGCTTGGAGGCATGGTTCACACAACGTACACCTTTTGCCATGCTTTATGGTGCAGCCTTCTATTGCACGGACTACCTCTCGCTCCTGCATCTTATACAGTGTGCTATTGGCCACGTGGCCAAATCGCCGGTGCCACAGTTCAACGTCAATGTCCTTGGTTCATATGGCGGCCACAGTGGTTGTCGGCAATGCATCCTTTGGATTCGGTGCCACTGTCTTGGTGGCACATGCCAGTCCCTCATCCGACGCCTTGGTGACTTCGGTTTGAAGCACGTAGAGGCCGTCGACTCTTGGAACTTGAAGCATGAGGTCATCTTTGGTGTAAAATTTTTTGATGTCCTCATTTTTTAGGGCCACGACTTCCTTGTTGGTGAACACCACTATCATGTTGTTGTCAGTGATTTGTGATACCGACAGCAGGTTCACTGCAAAGGAGGGCATGCACACTATTTTTTTAAGATTGACATCCTTCTCAGCACCATTCACATTGAACGTGATCACCTTGGCCCCCTCGTCCATGGCTTGGACGACATTGCCGTTTACACACTTGATGTGCATGTCAGATTTGGCCATGGAGACAAATCCACCCTTCTCTTTTGAGAAGTATTAGTTGGTTTCCGAGTCAAGGGTGAATGCCCCTAGCCTAAGGAGTGCTGCCCCCTTCATGGACAACCCTTCTGCCATCATGTTGGTAAGCTCCTTCTCCTTCCCACCTTTATTCCCGCCTACTTTCCTACGAATACGGCAGTCCCTAGCCCAGTGCCCAGCCTTGCCACAGTTATGACAGTTTCCGGGCTTCTTGGAACTCCTCCCGCCACCATTGCCTTTTCCTCCACCGCTGCCGCTTCCGCTGTTGCCTTTACTAGAGCGAGAGCTTGTACCTTGTCCACCAAAGTGAGAGGCATAGGTTGAAATATTAGCCTCACTGCCACTGTTTCACATGGACTCGTTGCGGACATGTTCGATAACAGCCTCATACGTCAGATATGCCTCCTTCCAACCGCCAAGTATGGTGATCAAGGACCCCCATCTCTCCGGCAATTCCATCAAAAGGATCATGGCATGCATGTTCGAGTTGAGATTCTATTCCACCTCTTGCAACACGTTTTCGAACGACTGCAAAAATGCGGGTATCGATTCTCCTTTGTTCACCCTCATGGACATCAACCTTTAGGAGATGAAGAATCAATTTACTAGGACGTTTGATTGATGCACGTGTGAGAGTTTTGCGTAAGCCTAGGCAGCTGACGTGCATCCTGTGATGTGGGAGTGTTGAGTCTCGTTGATGGATGTCAAAAGTATGGCGAGAGCCATGTTGTTCTTTGTTGTCCATGATGCAAGGTCAGCCCCATGCGTGGTCACTGTTGCATCGACGGGTGCTGTCTCGGTCCCTTTTAGGATGTCGAGGTAGCCACGCACGTTCATGAAAATCTCAAACTGCCATTTCTACAAGGGAAAACATGTCCCTGTGAATTTGGACATGCCCGCCTCAAGGCGGGCTTGAGTCGGATCCGCCATTTTTGGTGGTTTCTTGTCTTCTCTGCTTCGCTGCTACTCTGCTTCATTGAGGCTAATGATGCTGATGCGACTGCTGACTGTGACCGTTGTCAAAGGTACACTTAGTTTTATTACATACTCCTCTTGTCGATGATCACCTAAGGCGATAGTGCCGTCGTGAGAAGATGGACCCGGGGTCGTACCACCTTCTAAAGGGGTAGAGATTAATCCCATTGGGGCTCGAGGGTCGTGTCCAACATGAACAGAGCTATTCCTCGTCCCGTAGTCCGCCACGTGCGCGCACCCTCCTTGAAGAAGCCGATGGAGCCGATGGAGCAGGCTGGAGCCATCCGAACTTTGTGTCCCTGTTGTACCTGTGCGCACTGTAAGACAACACGCGAGTCAGTCTTGGAACCGTGCCTTAGAACTAGAAGTGTGGGCCCATAACCCTTTGTCAATGCGCCTGATAGCAACGGTCTAGAAAATGGGTCCCGACATGGGAGGCCGCCAACCGCTCTTGGTATTGCAACCAAGATAACATATCACCCTCGAACAAGGGATCCACACTTTAGGTTCGTTCGGTTTGCAACCTCACGAAGTCCGCATGAAGGTCTTTAGTGTCTACCCTTGGTTGAACACTCTGTGAGGAGTCTCAAAGGCAAGAACTGTAAAGAGATGCATGTAGGGCAGAGGCTTTTATACTTGTAGAGAATTGCTAATGCTTCTGCTCATAGTGGCTCCACAGGAACCAATCTCAACCTACAGTCTTACTTGGTGCGTCCTAAGATTGCCAAGTGTCATCCTCAAGCCAGGCTCTGGTAAGATTCCTAGAAGCTTCCTGTCCCATTTCGGGCCACAAAGAAAAATGTGGCCGTTGCGGGGTTTGAGTCTGCGACCCATGAACTCCGGCGCCTGTCCCAACTAGGCCACAATGTTGTGTTTCTTATGATGATCTCCAGGGGAGATACCCATTATGGAAAGTGCATTCCTGGCCTATCTCAGAATCGACCAAGGGGATATACTCCATAGAGTAGTGCATGCCTTGTCTTTCCATGCAACCAGCCAGCTAGCCAGTAGACAAGGTGCATACCATTCAACAGAACTTTCATCAATGAATATGACAAAGTACAACTTGCTGGACAAGGACTGAGATGGCATAGGACCGCGCATATCACAGTGGACGATTGAGAGAAGCTCAGCCGCCCACTTCCCTTCCCCCGTGAAAGGAGAGCGGGCTTTCTTCCCTTCAATGCAGCTCTCATAAGCTGATGCACCTGGCCACTTCACCCGCTTGAGATCCAGGCAACGGACCACCTATAGCATGGAGATGATTGAACCAAAGCCGAGGTGACCAAGCCGGCGGTGCCACAGGTCGATGTCATGTTTCCCCTCTCTTGCCACCAACACTGAGTCGACTTCCTTCTCCAACGCCACATAGAGACGGTAGAGTCCTTTCCACCTTGTCCGCTTTTGCAAGTATACGGCTTGCACGGGCAGAGATGGTGTAACCACCATTCTCAAAGTGAATCTTCATGCCTTCAAAGATGATAGATGAGAAAGAGAGGATGTTAGCTGCCCAACCAGCATTTGCACATGATTATCTCCTATGTATACCCAACGAGGCTCAATGGCGGTGTAGACGACGAACCACTCTCAGCGACAAGTCATGTGCCGCGTGGCTCCCCAGTCGATGATCCAGAACAAGGCGGTTTTGTCAGAGACGTGCAGGACCCGGATGATGGTCACGAATCCACTCTCCCAATGTGCTGGGATTTGCACAAGAGTCGGACTGCTTTCCCGGTCCCACTCCAGCCGCAAGTTCCACCTTCTTCTTCCAGCATTCACATGCCCAATGGCCCTGCTTTTAGCACTAGTGACAGTTCCCCTTCTTCTTCCCTCCTCCGCCATTGCCCCGGGTCGGTGCAGCACCACTCCCATGACCAGAGTTGGTGATAAGAGCAACGTCCAGTCTGATTTCGCCCTCCACTCCCTTGCACCGCTCCTCCTCAAACAACAGGCTCTCCTCCACATCGTTGAGGGAGAGCTTGTCGCCACGCTGGTCCAGGACAACAATGAGAGGAGTGTAGCTGCTAGGAAGGCCAAAGAGGATGGTTAGCATGAGCACACGCTCCTTGATAGGTTCCTCAATCGCAGCAAGCTCTTCAGAGAGAGACTTCACCATGTTGATGTAGTTAATCATGGAATATGACTTATCCATCTTCACAGTGTGAAAGCGACAACGCACCTGCATGTTCATGAAAATTGAATTGGATGCATACGTAGAATCAAGCTTCTTTTAAACCTCATTTGGCATGAGGATGCCACGGATGAGGAGTTGCTGCCGTTCGGCGAGGTAGAGGTAGATGGTGGTGAGGACGCGGTCACACTTCTCACAATAGGTACAGGCTTCGCCAGGAGAGAGGGAGCCTTCTGCTGGTTCCTTTTCCTTCTCTTCCACCTTGCTGCAGAGACCCTTTTTCATCAGCACCATCTTCATGTTGTGATTCCAGTTGAACAAGCTCTTGCCTTCGAACTTGGCGTTGTTGACGTTGACCACCACCAAAGTGGATGTCGCCATGGTAGTGCAATGTTCAGCCCCCAAACAACTCTCTCACACAACAGGGTGCAAGGAATGCCTCAAGGATGATGCAAAGCATTTTTCTAGTTCTGATACCACTGATGGAAACTGGGGCAGCCCTCAGGGAGGTGATCAGGCTCACCAAGAGCCGCCTAGGAAGGACCAACTACCGTAGTGTTCCGAAATTTCGTTATTAATTATTTTTTTGGGTCTGAAATGTGCCTAATTTGGTTACGGGTTCAATATTCATTCGTTTATTTTGAATACGCAAAAATAATTCACCTGGGACCCGTGGCAACATCATTTTTTCCTTTTATCCTCTGTGGTTCACATCCGCGGCTTTGAACAAGTTTCGCGCGTTTCCGGGGTGATCGTTACATTCGTGACGTGGGAAAGGGGGGGTGGATTGCACGATGGAAGTAAAAGACAAACTTTTACATTTGCGCAGAACATGACATGACATCAGCAAAGAGACAGAGAAACTTCCAGCGAAAGAGCAGCATGTCTAAGCTACCACATCCTCTGCTTCGAACCCATCCACTTCAGGCTCAGCGAAAATGCTGACAAAGTCAGTGGCTGATGTCTTCTGGAAGTCACTGTCGAAGACACGATCCCATCCTGCCTCGCGCCATGCATTGCGGACCATGCCATCAGTCTTGCGGATGTGTCCCCATGCGTCAAGCATCCATCCCACCGCGGCATCCTTGATGAAACGCATGCCGAGGTTAACGTCCCCACCCTCCTGTATGCGCTGTCCCACCCATGAGGCATACCCCTGGCTAATGCGAGCCTTGAACGGCTTCTGCAAGCCGACGTCAGCAGGCTGAAGCTTACTGGTGCAACCTGCAGGGATGTACACAATCTGCACCCATGGGTACCGCTCTCGGACCCATGCCTTGAACGTCTCGCTTGCTAGTGGGCGCCAGGCATCTAGGATCAGCAACAGCTTCGTGGCGTCATGCGCATGCCCATACTCCGCACACTTGCGGATGAAGTAGGGCTCCAGTACCATCGCGAACCACTCCTTAGTGGTCTCCAGAGATCCCCAATGGTTGGGCGTATGGGTGAAATGCCATTGGCTGATGCGCTGCGCGGTTGCAGAATTGTTGCCCTGCGGGTGGCATGCAGCCGTTTTGCCGGTCCAGATGACCTGGCTTGGCAACATGTCACCCTCAGAGCTGCTCGCGAGGAGAACAGTCACCTGGCACTTGTCCTCCTGCCCCAGCACCTTCACCTCCATGCTTCCCTTGGGTGCGTACGTAAAGCGAGCTACAGGAATGAGGTGAACGCCGGTGTGGTCGGCGTTCACCACCATGTAGGGCTTGATTTTGTACAGGTGCATGTAGAACGCCGCGCGACGGTACATGCTCAGAGCGCGTGACTCCCAGTCCGCAGGAAGTTTCTGCGCAGCTGACGTGCCGCAGCGCCAACTCCAGTTCAGCTCGCATGCGACGAATCGACGGCACCAAGAGCGCGAGAACATGGCAGACTCCTCGCATGTGGCTGGGATGTCGACGCCACGCTGCCTGCAGATGCTCACAATTTTCTCGCGGATGAGGGTGCTGCAGAGGGGGGTCCCGCGCTCTTGCATCAGTTCGAGGGCGCGGATGACCTCATGCTTCAACGCGGGATGGTCGGCGAAGTAGGAACGGCGACCACGACCACCCTGGACACGCGGCGTGGTCTTCGCAGCCTCCTCTATCGGCTGCGTAGGTGCAGAGCACAGGGCCGGCGTGTAGCATGCGCGTAGTCGCTTTCCACATGGCTCATACCAGCCCTTGACTGTGCTGTAGCTCAGCTTTGCGTAGATGGATGGGCCTGATGGGGTGCGGTAGTGGCTGCGAAGCCACACAATGGCCTTGGTGATACTGCCGTGCTGCATGACTGCGGCATGGATGATTGGAATGTGCCCGAGGCCGTACCAATCCATGTACGGGCCTCGCTTCGACGATGTCCCGGAGGATGAAGAGGACACCGCGGGTACGGGCTCAGGAGGCAGGCCAAGGGGGCCTTCAACCGCGTCGGCCTCGATGATGGCGGCATCTGCAATCGTGTCGTCAGCGAGCTCCGCCATTAGCGCATTTACAGCTGCCAGGTCAGCAGCTTCCCTCGCTGCCAACTCCTCGACAGCAAGCATGCCCGTCACGACAGCTTCCAGCACGTCACGGCCATCTGCATGGACATCGTCGTCGGCCGGGGCAACGGCATCAGCGAGGCGGAGGTCTTCGTCTTCGTCCGGCTGCGGTGGTTCGTCGTCTCCGGACTCATCAGAAAGGACGACCTTCCTGCGCTTTGGTAGCACCTCGTTGGGGGGGGGTGACGGACGAGGACGGCTGAGAGCACGGCACGGTAGAGGGAGTCGGAGGGACGGACGGAGGAAGGACGACCTTCGTCTTCCGTGGGCGTCCGGGACCCCGTCGAGGAGGCACGACTGGCTTCGGGCCAGTCAGCGTACGTTGGACGTTGTCGCGATGTTCGTCGGCAGAAACCTTGCTGAAGAATCGAGTTAGGGGCGCCATGTTCGAGCTGAGCGTGACAGATGGCGACAGGGATAGACGACTAGGAATTTGACCAGCATGCAGGGCGACACGGAGCGTGCGCTCCGAGCACTACAAGCCCACGTACATCGACCAACGGCCACCCCGCGCTGGCAGTCAATGCCAGCACGGCACGAAATCAACGTTACAACGGTCCCCGCGCTAGCGTGCAGGGACACGGTGAGTACAAACAGTCTCTGCGACAGCGAGAAGTCGACCCGGACTCTCCCGGCCAAAAAATTGTCCAAGTCAGTATGGTACAAAACGAAATTCAAATTACGACCCAGAGTAATTTCGTAGTATTTTGGAAACGGGAAAATAATGCAAAAAGCACTATGAACTTATGTTACACCCCTAAAATTATTTTGGACCACGAAATTTCGGAACACTACGGTATTAGTGAGAGGAAATTGTAGGTTGTACAGACAGCAATTACGGAAGCAAAAATAGGTCTGCAGAAATTGCAAATGTCTAGACTGACTCTTGAGTGAGAAATTACATGTTGAAAGCTTTCCAACAAGCCCTTATATGCCTCATTTGACCAAGGGAGCACTGAGATACACTCTGTCAAAGTTGAGTCTCTTGCACACTCTCCTAGCATGGCGGAATGAGCGGCAGTCACCTTGTCACACATGATAATCACGTCTCACACTACCTGCATGGCCAATAACCATGGAGTTCTCCTTCCTTGAAGTCTCTTGGAGGTCCTCCAGCCAGATTTTCCCCTTGAAGGCCGCTCCCAACCGTTCTGGTCAATAACTCTGCCGCCTTTTGTGCTGAAAGTGCTCAGGTCGTAACTTAAACCCGACCCATGATCTCCGAACTTTGGAAATCCATATCTCACTCAAACAGACTGCAAATTGAGTTAAATGAATTGCGTTGGAACCTATAAAACATCCTTTATGTAAATTTTATGCCAGATGATTTTTATCGAGCAACCTATTTTTGTCACTTTCGGGCACCCTCAAGCTCTCCATAAATCTGATGTTGGTGTTGTGGACACCACGTGACAGCTTGATGGTGTCGCCACCACTGTGTGTTCCATGATGCGTCAGAGTGTTACACCCAAGAGCTATAATACAGGTCAATCACCTGCAGTAATAATGATGATGATGATGATGATGTGTGTGTGTGTGTGTGTGTGTGTGTGTGTGTGTGTGTGTGTGTGTGTGTGTGTGTGTGTGTGTGTGTGTGTAGATTCAAGAGGTCACTTGCGTGTCTCACACTCAAAACTAACACCAAATGCTGTCGGCGTCTCAGCTGAGTGCAAGAGTGGTGTCCATAACTTTCTATCCAGCAGTGCTACAGAGCTTGATTGCTGTGATCAGCATAACATGCTTGCTTTTTGGTTAGCATTAACTGGAGCAACACATGATATGGAAGCATGTGCACACATACACTCGTTGTTGATGTGGTCAACTGTATTTCAGATATGCCTGCGTGGACAGGATTTTTGCGTAGTGATGCTGGGTTGCTCATCCTACGGAGCACACAAGCGGTTTATTTTGGAGTGTGAGAAATCACTGGTGGCATGTTTGCCGACCAGTCTCGTTCATTCCTAGGGTGGTTGCCGGGCCCCATGTCGTTCGCCTCGCATAGGTGGTCCGGAAAACCAGCGGCTATCACTGCGTTAAACTGTTACTCCCATTATTCACTTCTTTTCTTGGTTTCTTCCTATGTAACGGGCTTGCTTCCAATCTATGGCATAGTAGCAAGTGCTTCCTCTCTTGCCATGCCATATGCACTAAACCTGCAACACGTTACTGCGTATTGGTATCAAAGTAGGAAAGACACGCTCTTCTCACTGTTGAATGGTATGCACCTTGTCCACTGGCTGGCTGGTTGCACGGAAAGACAAGGCATGTATTTCTCTATGGAGTATGTCCCCTTGGTCTGTTCTGAGATAGGCCAGGAATGCACTGCCGATAATGGGTATGTCCCCTGGAGATCATCATAAGAAACATCAATTTGTGGCCTAGTTGGGACAGGTGCCGGATCTCATGGGTCGCGGGCTCAGACCCCGCGATGGCTGCATTTTTTTTTGTGGCCTAGAATCGGGCAGGAAGCTTCTAAGAATCTTACTAGAGCCTGCCTTGAGGATGACACTTGGCGGTCTTAGGACGTGCCAAGTAGGACTGTAGACTGAGGTTGGCTCCTGTGGAGCCACTGCAAGCAGAAGCATTAGCAAAGCTCTGCAAGTACAAAAGCCTGTACCTTGCTTACATCCATTTACAGTTCTTGCCTTTGAGACTCCTCACAGAGTTTCCAACTAAGGGTAGACACTAAAGACCTTCATGCAGACTTCGTGAGGTTACAAAGTGAATGAACCTAGAGTGTGGATCCCTCGTTCGAGGATGATATGCTATCTTGGTTACAATACCAAGAGCGGTTGGCGGCCTCCCATGTCGGGAAATGTTTTCTAGACCATTGCTATCCGACGCATTGACAAAAGGTTATGGGCCCACACTTCTGGTTCTAAGGTACGCTTCCAAGACGGACTCGTGCGTGGTCTTGTAGGATGCACAAGTACAACAGGGACACGAACATCGGACGGCCCCACCTGCTCCATCGGCTCCATCGGCTTCTTCAGGCAGGGTGCGTGCACGTGACAGAATAGGGGACGAGGAATAGCTCTGTCCGTGTTGGACAAAACCCTCGAGCCCCAACGGGATAAAGCTCTACCCCTTTAGAAGGTGGTTGGACCCCGAGTTTGTTGATCTCACGAAGACACCATCGCCTTAGGCGATCGTCGGCAGGAGGGATATGCAGCGGAACCAATTGCACCTTTGACAACGGTCACAGTCAGCAACCTCATCAGCCTCATTGTCCTCAACAAAGCAGAGTAGCAGTAAAGCAGAGAAGACGAACAACCGACAAAAATGGCGGATCCGACTCAAGCCCACCTCGAGGCAGGTATGTCAAAGTTCACGAGGACAGGTTTTCTTTGTGGAAATGGCAGTTTGAGATTGTAATGAATATGCGTGGCTACCTCGACGTCCTAAAAGAGACCGAGACAGATCCTGCCGATGTGACATTGACTATGCATGCGGCTGACCTTGCAACATGGACGATGAAGAACAACATGGATCTCTCCATACTTGTGACATCAAACATTGAGACTCACCACTCCCACATCACTGGATACACGTTGGCTACCAAGGCCTATGCAAAACTCTCACACGTGCATCAATCGAACACCCTAACAAACCGACTCTTCTCCTGCCAAAGGTTGATGTCGATGAGGGTGAGTGAAGGACAATCCATACCCACATTTGTTTAGTTATTTGACAATATGCTGCAAGAGGTCCAGCAAATGGAATGGAAATGCGAGTCCAACATGCGTGCCATGATCCTTCTGATGGCACTGTCAAAAAGCTGGGGGTCATTGATCACTGTATTTGGCGATTTGAAGGAGGCATATCTGACGAATGAGGCTGTTGTCGAACACGTCCGCAACCAGTCCATGCGACTCAGTGGTAGTGAGGCAAACATTTCAGCCTATGCCTCTCGCTTTGATGGACAAGGTACAAGATCTTGCTCCAATCAAGGCAACAGTGGAAGTAGTTACGGTGGAAAGAAAGCCAATGATTGCGGGAAGATTTCCAAGAAGCTCGGCAACTGTCACAATTGTAGCAAGGCTGGGCAATTGGGCTAGGGACTGCCGTAGTCCTAGGAAAGAAGGCAGGAACAAAGGTGGGAAAGAAAAGAAGGAGCTCACCAACATGATGGGTGAAGAGTTTTCCATGAAGGGGGCAGCGCTCCTTAGGCCCGGGGCATTCGCCCTTGACTTGGACACCAACTACCACTACTCAAAAGAGAAGGGCGGATTTGTTTCCATGGCCAAATCTGACGTGCGCATCAACTATGTAAACGATGACATCGTCCTAGCCATGGGCAAAGGGGACGAGGTGATCACGTTCAAATCTAACGGTACTGAGAAGAAGGTCAATCTTCAAAAGGTGATGTACATGCCCTCCTTTGCAGCGAACCTGTTGTCGGTCTTACAAATCACTGACAACAACATGACAATGGTATTCACCAACAAGGAAGCCGTGGCCAAAGAGGACCTTATGAATCAAGGTCCAAGAGTCCATGAACTCTACATGTTTCAATCCAAGGTCACTAAGGCATCAAATGAGGGACTAGCATGTGCCACTGAGAAAGTGGCACCGAAGCCAAACGATGCACTGCTGGCGACCGTTGCGGCAGCCACATCAACCAAAAACAGTGACGTTGAGCTGTGACACCGGCGATTTGGCCGCGTGGCCAGTAGCATGCTGTAGAAGATGTAGGAGTAAGAGGTGGTCTGCGGAATGGAAGGGTGCACCATGAAGCACATAGAAGGGTGCACATTGTGTGAACTATGCCTCCAAGCGAATGCAAAGAAGAAGCCGTTTGGAAGAGGAGGTGAACGAGCGGAGAAAGTCTCGGACCTGATCCAAAGTGATTTGTGCGGAGCCTTTTGCACAATTTCTAATGGAGGAAGCAAGTACTTACTGACCTTCATCGAGGACCACAACTGCAAGTTGTAGTTCTACTTCCTCAATATTGACATGGTGTGCCCCTTGCCATGAGTGCCGTCGATCGTACTCCCTGGTTTGACCACGAAGGAGTGATCTAACAAACTAATATTACTTTAGATTTAAAACTTGTGGATTTTTCCATGCAGGATAGAGCTTTGGATCGCTCGATTTGAGTGAGTATTAAGAAAGTTAGCCTAGTCCGAAGTTCGGGTATTGGGCGGGTGGAATCTTGTACCCATCCATGGGTGGCGGGATAATCCACCCCCAGTGATCCGAGTTGGTCTCCAATGGGCTCCAAATACACGAGGGGCATGAATGAGGTCACTATAAGGACCTCTTTGACCAGGATGAAACTCTCCTTGACTTCTGGACGAGGAAAGGTGCTCCGACGAAGACATCGTCAAAGCGCCTCCTGTTGCGTAGCGAGCAAGGCAAGGTGGACGGCTCCACCAAGGGCTACTTCGACGGCCATAGAAGGGAATCTACTGTTCTATTTTAGGCATTCTTGGATGCGTTGGAAAGCTTAGATTACAAGCTATAAGGATCTAATGTAATCTCACTATGCTACGTAATAAAAATATGTTTCGATTCAGTTCTACTGAATGCGACGTGTTTTGCTCACTCCTATCGGTGATCCTTGTGCTCTGCACTCTTCACCAAAGGTGTCCATTGGCTGCCCCAAACACTGGTAGCGTTCATCAGTGAGATCTAGGCATCCTTGAGGGTGTATCAACACCCACTAGTGCCAACAAAGGGTTTTGGGCCCATGTGCCTAGAAGGACCCTAGCTCTACAACGTTCACGCTACTGCCGCGGGCCATGGCACCGACCAAGCAAGAGAGCATCGGTGCCGTCTCGAAGTTCGACGGGCTTGGCTTCCACTTGTGGAGGTGGGAGTTTGAGTTGTACCTCGATGACAAGGGCCTGCTTGAGCTGGACAAAGGTAAAGAAAAGGCCCCTCCGGATACCACGACGTCGGATGAAGTAGAAGTGTTTGTGTTTTCTTAGGTAATCACAACCATAACAAGAACTCTCCTAAGGCTTGTCAACACAATTTGCGGCTCCTCATTCTGACCACCACAGCCCCCATGACAATCTCCACACCGCTGTTCTCGTGACGGTCTCACCCCATCACCTAGTCCCTGCTCAATTGAATCATGAGACAATGCTTCATGGAGTGTGTCAGGTATGCTTCTGCATACCAGCAATTTGTAGTGCCTGCCCCTTGTCCCTCACCTTATCTGATGGAGCAGCCACCGTGGTGACATCCACCACACACACTGTGCCCTGGGCTGAGTCGAAAAGAAGTAGGTCAGGATGGAAACCCCCCCGGGTGAACGTAGATGCCATCCTTGCCAACTATATGTCCAAGGTAGTCAATATTGTCTTATGAGAACGTATAGTTGCTCACTCCAGCATAGAATCTTTGTTCCTGAAGGATCGCTATGACTTCGTGTAAGTTTTGTATGTGTTGTTCCATCACTTTCAAGGAAACCAGGATATATTTTTAGGTAAGCGAAGACAAACTGGCTGAGATTTTTTGTCAGTTTCATGGTTATCTCTCCGTGGATGATTACTGGGAAATTTGTCATCCTAAAGCACAAAAACTAAAAATGATAATATCCCATGTGTGTTTGTAGTTTTGTTTTAGGAACATCATCTTCCGAGATGCAAATTTGATGGCAACCCTATGACAAATCCGAGGAAGAAAAAAAATTTCTATCTAAGATTTGGTCATACACGTCCTCAATTTGTGGTAATGTGATTTATGATTTGCAGTTTTTAAAACACTCTTTAGTATATGAACTTGTACAAACCATGGCCTCTATTGTTAAAAAAAAGTATTGGCACAACATACAATGAGCTCCTTGGCTTGATGAATTCATTTCAAGGTACTCTTTAATTTATATTCGACCTCTCATCTTTCTATTTGAACAAGGCAATACATGGGTCTAAATGGATGAGTCCTCTCTGGTTGCAAAGAAATCATGTGGCTTATGTTCCATTCTTGGGGAGGTCCAGGCACTGAATCTTGGAAAACGCCCAAGAACTTTGCCAGTTGAATTTGGATCTCTTACATTGCTTCTTCTTTGACTTTGTCCTTCACTTTCTGCAGTTGGGCCAAGAAACATCAACAGCTTTCTAGAATACATTTCTTGAAGTGTATCACAGACAAGCTGGCATAAAATTTCTCTCGATCGGTGACCATTCTGTTGAATGAAGGGGAATGAATTGAATTGCCACACCTTTTGGAGGGTCACGAGTTTTTAATCAAAGCATGTAAGAGCCTTGTTCTCATGGAGCCATGCAAGCAATTGAAGTAGTAAGCAAGTAATTTAATGCTCTATGTGTAGTCTTGAACACCAATAGTTTCTTTACAGAAATTTATCATGAGTACCATATGGTTATCATTGAAAAAAGATGCACTTAAAGATGACTCATTTTTTATGCCCACCTGTTGGGTGACGCCAATTTAAAAACATAGTCATCGCCTACAGTATCAGCAATAAAATTCACAAGGCCACCAGGAAGGTGTCTCCTGAACTGCATTTTCATGTTACCTCCTCCCTTTCAAGTGAACAAGCTAGCTCACAGCGAGTGAAGTATGTGGAAACCGAAAAAATTGACACGGCAGGTACCATAACTCTAATGTTCCATCAATTTGAGTCCACAGTTTATAACTGCATGCGAATACTATGAGTAAATTTCATTCTTTAAGGTTTGCTTGGTCAAAATGGTTGCGCAAAATAACTGCAAATGTGACTGCGCTCATCACCTTGAGAGTGCTTTCCCTATTTATGGCATCACATACTTCGTATACGTTAGTTAGAATCACCACTTGTAAGCACGTACAATGATGATTGTTTTAAGATGGGAGATTGATTGGGTAATTGAAATCATCATTCATGGAGAAGATTAACCAAAGAGTGATTTGAACTCATCAGAAACTCAAAAAGATTCACGTCCTTCTCACTAAACATAATTCCACACTTGTGAACCACATTTTTGCTTGAGTGGACCCTACAAACATCGCTCAAGGATGAGGATATCCTGTGCCTTGAACTTGTTTGTTTGTATGACCAGGCTTGTTTCCACTACCGGGACCTTTTCCACTGTCCTATCCATGGCCACCTGCTGCACCACGCCCACAAGGTGCTACAGGTGCAGCCAATGCAATACCTTGTCCACCACCAGCGGCCTGGGGGCAGTTTTCCCTAAAGTGGCTGGGTTGCATGCCTTGTTGTCATTCTTACACGCTGCCTATATCTCATCATTTTCATGCTTGTGGTAAGGGTATTTGTGTATAAAATTCTTCTTGCTTTGGGGGTTTCAAATGTTGCCCTTGCCCTTGGCCCCACCTTGCTGTCTGAGTGTCCCTACAGTCCCTGCAATGTCCATGCATATTTCATAGCCTTGCTGTGCATGAACGTTTGGCCATTTATCCAAATAGTGCTTCTGATGTACTAAATACACTTCAACATCCTCCTGTTTGTCCAAGGTTGGCGTATTGCACTTTTGGTGGTTTTATTCTTCAACTTATTGCTGGTAAGACCATCACATAATAAATCTAGAAAAAATTAATTCAAGAACTTGAATTTCTGGATACTATTACCATTGATGAAGCTTTCATCTTCATCTAGAAGTGTGGAAAACCCTCTCAGACAGGAATCAAGTGAGCCAACCATGTGCTTGACGTCCTTGAGCATGTTAAATATCCAATGTGCCTCCACGCCCTGGGTGTAATTCTTCCACATAATGGACAAAAATGCTTTCTGCAACATGGAATTCTACTCTAAGTGAGGCTGTTGCCTGCCTCAATCCTCAATCACATGCTTGATTAACTTGTCTTTGAGTCATTTTGACGTAACGTTGTCCCACTTTTTCAACTGGACACTTGTGGACATGCAACACTAATTCATGTGGTCTAGCCAGCCGGTCAGCTTTACACCATGATGGAAGATCTCCATGCTAAAAAGGAATCATGTGTTCATCACTGGCCAGAGGTTTCTGAGGCTTGCAAGTCTTTGCAACAACTAGTGATGGCATCTGTGGCTAAGACAATCTCCAGCCGCTGCTGCACCTCCATTTTAGTCAAGCTCTGCAACGCCTTGTTGAGGTATTTGCATTGGCCTGTTTCACTGTGGGTGGTCAGGCTTTAGTACTGACAATTACAGTCAAGTTCAATGATATTTTTACCAAGATGGGCCAGCAAGTTGCTGAAGGCCATCTTGAGCTCTCAGCCTCGAACATGGCTCGAAATCCTCAAAATTTGCATGCACCTTAGCCCAAAGGAGGAGAGCACAGTTTGCGGACATGCTCTTGAGATTATCTGCCTTTAAATGGAAGCCTTAATCAGCCATGATGCTGGAGGGGGCGTGAAAATGCTCCATTTCCCCAACATCATAGGAAGAGAGATCTGTCTCCACACTTTCGTGTGATGTCGCACCTCCACCGTCGACACTGATTCTGAGTCACCTTTTGCCTCAGCAGCTGCATCAACAAGGTTTTGGCAAGAATTGCATACTGGATATTTGGTGGCATCATCCGGATTGCAATCGTGGAAACTTCTCGTGTGACTGATTTTGGAGTCGTTGTTGTTGGAAACTTCACTGCTATCAGCGGCTTCTTCTGACTCAGCAGGCACCTTGCCTTTTTTAATTAATCGGCTCAAAATCTCCTTAAGGAGATGAAAGTGGTCACAATCGTTGTAATCGCCATTGTGCTCTTTGTCAGGGTCCACATCTAGGTGGTATTCCCAGAGGGCCTTGTCTGTTGTTTGGGAGTTGCGTGAACGTCAACATGCTCATTGAGTGCCTTTTTGGGCTTCCATTGTCTTTTTGGTTTTACCAAGTGCAACATGGGTTGCATGAGACGAGACCTTTGCCTTTGGATTGGAAATTGTGTTCGTGTTCAGAGCTCATAGAATTTGGAGTCCGCAAAGGGCGTGTTGTGAAGTCGTCATCACCTTGCCCTTTTTTGTCTTCAACGTTTTAACACTTGCCATGGTTCCAAACGACTTTTCATGTGACCAGAATGAAAATTATTGGGTTAGTATCACTCAGGGAAAGCCCCACAAGGTGTTACCTCTCCTTGATCTTTTTCAATCATGGTTGTTGAGGCCACTAGAAAATAATTTCTTTTTTTCTAGGCCACTGCGGATGGCACAATCACGTGGTGAGACTTTTCTATTGTCCTAGGCCACCACTATCAACATAAGCTCGTGATAGGAAAAAAAAAAAACTTGATGCCACAATTTTTGGTTAAATCACCTAGTTCTGAAGCCTAGAAAAATCTGCAAAAACTAAACAACTTGAAAAGGAAGAAAGGAATTGGGTTCTGCCCAAAATCCCATGATTCAAGAAAAACACTCAAGAAATCCTAAAAGAGTGCCAATCCCACCTCTTTTCTTGCATCCTTGGGCTCCCCTTGTTTTCTTGTATATTGTCTTCATGCATTTTGAGTTCGATGGAGATACCTCCCTTGATCCCATGGCAAGAGACTATCTTGAATGTTTCTGGAGGCCTAGGCCTCCAGAAACATTCAAGATAGCCCCGCCTGCCTTCTTGGTATCCACTCTGCTCCCAAAGCTCTTTTTACTGAGGGAGGCTCCTTACCCCAAGGCGTGGTCCAACATGGAAGCAAGGAGGACTAGGAAAAATAGGAAGGTCATGGGGTTTCAAGGAGAGGGCATCCCAACACGCGCGCAAAAAGTCCATCTTGTCCAGGGCAAAAGGAGTTTTAGGGTAAAGTTGGAAAAATCTACTAGAGCCCTTGGTCAGATTTTTTAAGCAATTTATGATGTTTAAAACGTTTTAACTTTAAGCCCGTACCCCCTTCTGCCATTTTTGTTTCTGCTGTTGCTACTGGCACCTTCATTTTCTGTACCATCCAGCCAGCTAGCCACCAGCTGGCCAGCAGCCAGCAAGTGGCTGGCCTTCAGCCAGCCATCTCTGTGGTGAGGGGTGGCCGCCGGCTAGTCCCTCGCTTCCACAAGGTGGGAGGGTGACCTGGCTCTCCAGATATACAATGGCTAAAGATGATTGCATCATTGTGAAGCCTAGAAGGGGCTCTGATAGGTAGTTACCAAAAACTTTCCTGTTGAACTGTCATGTGGTAGTTTGTAGGACTCACAAACTGATTTTGAGGGCAAGATATGTGATATCATTCTCACCCACCTTAAGGCCGCACAGCTTGCTTCTACAATTTTGTCACCTTGACTCGGCCTTCCAGGCATCCTGGCCATCACCTCCTCCTTATCCACCATTTCTTTTGCTGCTTGCTCTTTGTAGTTTGTAGGAATTTGACACAATCCACCCCCCTTTCACGGACATTCTTTTTCTTTACACATGTGAAGATACATTTGAATATTGGCCATGGGTAAGAGGCTCTTAGATTAATATTTCCACATTGAACCTGAGAGTTATAGTTGATGTTGTGTCATTTATACATTTGAAAAGTAGTGTACATCCAGAGTTTTTCTAGAGAAGCTGAATAGAAGATTTACAGGATTTATTCCTCTTTTGTACAATTCATGGCTAGTGCAAATGTGTCTAAAAAACATGTTGCGTAGTATGTTCATTCAATTCACCAAGTGAGGTTTTCATCTTTAAAAGGTATATATCATCTCATGCTACATCATGGTGATGCATATTCAAATTCAATTGTTGAAGGTTCCTGGTAAAAATATTTGTCACAGTCTATTTTTTAACCCTGTCTGACTGGTGAGTTCTGCTGCACTGAGAACCATGAAATCTATTTCCCCTGACAGGTTTTTCTTTGCGTGTTGAAATCTCACGCCTGCAAAGTGGATAGGAGAGCACCTTGCTTGTCAATATTCCTCAACCATGCTCTTGGTGACAACTTCTAGTCAGCAGCAATGTACTTTGCTTGTGGATAGGGTAAGTTGACAGGGGAGCGTTGGTTTGGGGCCGGGGAGGGGGGAGGGGGGGGGGGGGACCTGGAAAGTGTTCATGGTCATTGTGTGTGCGTGTGTATCTCCATCACGTGATTGGGCAGAAGAAAATGTTCATCGGTGAATCAATGCTAAAGAAACTTCATAGAAAGTGAATCTAGAGTTGCCGGCCCTCCTTCATTGCGGTAGACAATGATTTTTCGAAGAGTGCTCATGCTTTGCTGAAACAAAATGATTGATCTTAGTTTTCTTGTGGTTCAATAGTAGCCATGATGAATAGAAGATGTTCGATCATTGATTGACATTGCAAATGCATCTGAGAATTTCAGAAGTTCATTACAATGATTCGGTTAACTTAAGTGTGGGATTGGAAGTCACAAAACAGAGCAATCGAGTACAACATTATTTATTGGTATTCCAAAAAGGGATTTGTCTATTTATCATGGGGCGGAAAGCTGTGTTGTTAATGGTATCATAGGAACTTTTTCTGTAGATACCTGACAATGGTGAACACAAATGACGTTTTCTGTGCCTCTTGGAGTATGTATGCAAAGTATATAAGTCCCTGTCATGCATATTTCAAGAAACCTAAAGGCTCATTCATACTTGTACTGCGTCATGTAAACGACACTGTATGAGCCAGGCTATGGTAGATTCACTAATGGGAAGGTTGTTTCAGGAATTTTTGAGGAGCCAGCAATGTGCACTGCTGCACAATTTGCACCGATTGAACATATGGACCTATGTACACCCCCCCTCCCCCAGCGTAAAAATTGCCTTAAAAACTTTCAAAATATTGGAGGGGCACCCAACTCTCCAAGCAGAGAGTGTATAAGGTGATTTTAAATGCGAGCGCACGTGAAATATGTGACATTGACATCCACGACATACAAAAGTGGCAAAAGGAATTTGAGATAATTATGGTTTCCAAGGTCTACAAAGGAAATCACACCCAAAATATCTCCAACATGTCAGTTTCACAGGGTTGAATCAACTAAATGTTTGAAAAAAAAAAAAAGAATCCATCGAAACTAGGACTATAAGCAGGTTCAGCCCCCATATTAATGTCAAAATTGTGTTTACTGAGGTAAATTGAACAAATGGTATTCATCATGTCCAACAGCAAGTCAAGTAATTATTTGCGACTTTCCAGATGGGGAATCAAATGGTAGACAGGCCTAAGGGTACGATGTCTGTATGCGCTGTTTTGTGAAAACAACAAGAAACACCAAATTACAGTAACCCATCAAATCAACCAAACCATGAGACTACAATACATGGTTGCATCAAGAGGTCGTGTGCACACGTGATTGTTCCGCCAAGAAATCCCCTGTTCTGCCAAAATTTTCAAACAGTTCAAGAATGGAGAAAGCATTACCAAGTCTTGCTAGTTGATGAACGGTCCGACGTTTGAAACAAGGATGATGAGTAAACTCATACATTCAAGTTAATGCCAGATATCTAGAAGAATCTTGTGTGAATTCCTTCATATCTTCCTTCCAAAATTTCCCTTTAAGCCTCTCAAATTTCAAGATTTTACTGTCAAGAATATCATCCGGGCGCAAAAAAATCACTTTGACCAGGTTTTCCCAAGGGAAAACCAATTCCACAAACTAAAATGCACATTTGACTGGGCAATCATTGATTGCTATGTTGATGAGATTCTTTTATATGGAGGCCGCTTCCAGTTTGGACACATACGATGTCATTCATTAATTCAGAAGTGAAAGACTTGGAATATCTTCACCCTTCCAATAACCATACGTTTACATCAGATGTATTAGAGAATATTCATAGAAGACTCACCATCTCATGTTCACAATTGCACTCAAAGAAAGTTCTGAGTAAATGCATTGATGCAAAATGGAAACCCGTAGGTTCTTTCCTTTCTACGGAAAATTGCTATGTAAACATATTTAGGGGTGGATGGAATTGAGGTGATTGGGACTGATTGGAACCTGAAGGCTCTTTACCCTTTACCTTAATCCTTCCTAAGAATAATCATGCTGCTTGGGACCTCGTAAATGGTTGACACCCAAACCTTATAAAGGAAGTTAGCACTTAGGATGCCAACCCTGCTCGTGGCTCTTTCCCCTTAAAATATTTGTTTTTGGTTAATCATCTTCCCTCAATCACGAGAAAGGAAGCAAGTTAGAGTCATTTTACAATCTGATATACGGGCTTCTTACGTGTGCAAATGAATCTGCGGGCTCCTACAAGATTGTCTTCTTGGATTGCTATACAAACCCAACTTAATGGCAGTACTTAATCTCTTGAAAATCCCCATCATTTTCCACAGAATCATCTCCAATTTTTTTGACCTTTCTCGTGATATCAAGGTCAAAAATCTGTAGTCGTTTGTCTTGATATCCATCCCAAGTCTGTTGCCTCTCAAGCTCTGAGTGCTATGGGACTTCACCTTTGAGCGCCTTTTTCACATATGGACAAGCCTTTAAAACAGGAATTTCCACAAATATTTCACTGCCACTCTTTTCTACTCTTTTCTAATAAGATAAGAAAAATTATCCACTACCCATCTGCCCCATCTCCCTTATTTGCCTCTCCGTCTGCCACTTCCTCCACAGTATCGGCTCTGGTTTTCAAGAGCAAGGTGGTTTAAGGTCACGGAAAGGAGAATATTTCTACCTCTTCCTCTTCTTCATCTCCCATAAGTGTCATCTCTTGGACCTATGACCCTTGTGAGCACTCTGGTCACAAATTCCTAGACCAGGTAAATGAAAATTTCATTCGAGACAACAAGAATGGTTAATGGAAATACACCATTGACTGAATTGCACCCAAAAAACCCTCACTTACGGCCTCCTCATATTGGACCATGCAACAGAATTTTCCATGCATCATTTACACCACCATCCTTGTTTGTGCACCATGCCCTCATTATCCTCGGGATTGGCCAGAATTATTGGCTTGGCATTTGTGGCCCATCCATCTGGATTGTCCAAAACTGTGGGCATCATTTTTGTCTTTCCTTTACTCTGATATAATCTATGATTGATTTTATTCTGGATTGTTGATTCTATTCCCCCACCCTCCCTCCAATACATAACATTCCAACACGCAATCTTCAGCTCTCTTGGTCCCTTCGGCTTTGTTCAGCTCATATGTACCAGCTGCACTCCGTTTTCTCCAGTTTGATAATCCGGGTTCATGTAATTTTTTGTTCTAAATTGTGGCCTAATTTTATCCAGTGTTTTGTAAATTCCTTAACTCTAGGCCAGTCTTCTATCAGAAACAAATATTGATGACCAGGTTCTTGACTTTGTCTCATCTCCTGGTGTGAGAAATTTCACTGTTTCATCATTTTGTGCCCCATGAAGTCAAGTTTGAAAACATATAATGCATTCCTAAATTGTCTTCTTCCAACCCATCCATTATCTCTAATTTTGTGCATAACTTGACCTCTCTCTCTCTCTCTCTCTCTCTCTCTCTCTCTCTCTCTCTCTCCCTCTCTCTCTCTCTCTCT
>SZWC01006507.1:26225-48497 GCA_023375785.1 Penium margaritaceum
CTTTTTTCTGGGTACAATCTTGCTTTGGAAACAATGGCGGGGAGGGTGCTAACGTCCTGCGCAGCAAACAAGGTACGGTACAAGCCACATCCGCGGAATACAGATGGTTCTCGTGCACTGCCGCGCAACCGAAAATGGCACAGTGGCCTTCTCTTTCTTTTTTTTTGGTTCTTTGATTTTTTATTTTCTTCTTTGACTGGTGAGGGTTAGTCAGCTCAGCTTGGCTCTTTGGAGATGATTCGTTCCACTGGAAAAAAAACCTGCATTGATAGTCGGGAAAATTGTTTTTGCTGCCTAGAGCCAAAAGCTAGCAGGATTTCGGATACCTGAAATGACTGTTCAGCGATTCGTGCCATGCATGCGATGACTGCCACATTTCACCACAGGCGGACGAGAGGAGGTTCACACTGCGTGCGGACGAATCCATCCGTCACATAAGGGCAGAGGACACGTGCAGAGAGAGCCGTTGACAAGAAAGGGGGGAGGATGCAAAGGCAGCATGGGCGTGCGCGCGCGCAGGCGAGCACGGTCAGGTCCGTGAAGGCCAACTCGGGCGTGCGCGTGCGAGGGAAGATGGACGTGCTGGCTTGCTTGCAGGAGACTGAACCTGCAAGTCGTCTCATGCTTGGGTTTTCGAAAAGTGTGGCTTGCACTCTGGCTTGTAGAGAAGAGTGTGCGGATGGGAAGCAAGGTTGCCTCAGACAGTGCATGCTCGCAGGGTGAGGGGGGGAAAAGAAAGTCAATGTTTTGTTTGCTATCCAGTTTCTTTGCTTGCAGAATTATTCAATCCAAAGAGAGCTGGGTTTAGCAGCCGTTAGCAAAGGCATCATACTTCTCCTAGCTGGACTGACTGTTCAGTGAAGTGTGTGGTGCGCAGAATGTAGATTCTTTGGTAAGATTGGATGAGGCTTCCTATTTAACGGATGTCGATTGGAGGTTCGTTAAAACAATGACCTCTTTGCATGTAGATCTCTCAAGTTACGTACAGATCATGCAAAAGGTTGGTTCAACATGGTGAAGCTCTCACAGTGTAATTGGTGAAATGTTGAAATAGTTGTTGGAGTCTGTGAAGAGGCTTCTACATCACATCCATACATGTGACGGGTGTTGGTTTGTGTTGGGCACCACAAGGTGACCCCTGGCCTTGTTGCAGGCTCACCTAACTGTTGCAGGTGACTGGTCATTAGAGAAAGAGACATTCCCCTGGCTACTTCGCCGTGATGACGTCGGCTTCAACACAGACAATCCCTTGGCTCATTCAGCAAGGAATTACACAGGCGTCTTGAGTTTGCATACAATGATGGTGTGTGGTGGACTTATGTGGTACCCACCAGGTGCTCAGTCAAACAGAACTACATTGGGGCTGGGATAGTTTAGTGATCGAGTTGTGATTGTTCAACACCTTCAGGGCAGCGAGCTTGAGCGAGCTCGCCGTTCGCTTGCTCGTTGCCTCTCGCCCTCTCTCGCTCCTGTAACACATCTGTCGCTTGTGTCTCGACACACTTGGCCTCTTCTCTAGCAAAACCTGATCCATAGCGTCAACCCTCTCTTGGTGTTCCATGTATCTGTGTCACACTTTCCCACACACACTAAGCTCTACATCCTACTGGTATCAGAGCAGTGATGAGAGAGTGAGCTGCGCTCACGCTTGAGCGAGCGGTCGTGGCCGTAATGTGACTACGCCGCCGTTCTCCAGCAGCAGCTGTGATCTCGTAGCCAGCTCGCAACCCGGCCCTCTTCTGATCTCCCGGGGGGGGGGGGGGGGGGGGGGGGTTGTCTAGTACGGGCTTTGCTATACCCGTGGGCCCCGTGTACACTAGCCCTGCTGCCATTTCGCATTAGCAGCAGCCGTGAAGTGGAGCATCCCGCTCCAGCCACTTCTCCTAGCCGCCGCTGCCACCTTCTGAGCGGGCAGCAACACACCTGTCAAGAGGCTCCTCGCGGGCAGGCTCGTCTCCACGCCCGCGGGCAGTCCCATTTGTATGCCCGCAGGCAGGCCCTTCTCCAGGCCCGCAGGGAGGCCCGTCTCCACGCCCGCAGGCAGGCCCGTCTCCACGTCTCCCGCTGGCCCCTATGTCAATCATAACAGCAACTGCAGCAACACATTCTCAGCTTGACAAGCAACGGTAGCTGCAGCAACCTCTCTAGCAGCATCTGAAGCAACCCCGATCGCATAGCCACTGCTTCAGCCACAACTGCATCATTTACAGTCGTGGCAACAGCAACAGTAGCAGTAGCAACGGCAGCAGCAGCCGGCAGCCACAGAAGCAGCAGTAGCAGCATCAGCAGCAGTGACAGCAGCAGCAACAGATGTAGTGACAGCAACATTATTCGCTGCAACAGTTGTAGCAGCGGTAGCAACGGCAGAAACGAAAGCAGCAGCAGTAACAGCTTCAACAGTCACAACAACAGCAGTGGCCACGACTAGGGCTAGATTCCACGGCCTGCGCTACCACAGCAGCAGGCCACATTTGACTGCACTGCCGCCATTTACACCACGACAGCAACGGCGTTGCCCATGGCGGCTTCAGCTAGCAGTGACAACCGCCAGCCGCAGATCAGCCGCAGCCACGCAGTAGGGTTGTGAGAGTTGTGCCACTTTTGCGCACGACAGCAGCAGCAGCGTCTGCCACTGACGCGCATGCACCACTGCGGTGGTGCGCATTGTCAACTTGACTTCCTCGGATCTCTCGGGTGCAGCATCTCCTGGCGTGCACCATGGGGAGCGTCCAGCGCACTAGTCCAGTCACCGGAGAGACAACGTTTCAGCAGCCGAGGACGCCACATCTTCGTCGCGGGCTGCACCACAAAACTCGGTTAGCCCCATTCGCCCTGCTTCCTTTGGGGGGATCGAGCCACTGCACGACATCGCTTCTATGTCGTTGTACTCCACTTTGCGTCGAGACACAGTAGAGTGTGCACACAAGCTCAAGCGAGCCGTTTGTGTTGTGATAGATGCCGCTGCCACAGTTGCTGCCACATTTGCCAAAGCAACCCGCGTAGCACGCGCCCCTCCCTCAACGTCCGCGAGATGTGTTGCGGAGTCATACATTGAGGCCGAAGTGGTAGCTGGACCCATAGCTACAACAGCGACAGATATTCGGACGCAGTTAGCCGTAGCCGCAACAGCTGTGGCTTCCTCGACAGCTTCTACAGCCTCTTCTCTGTCTTCAACAGCCTCAGCCATCCGCACCTCCACAGCCGTTGCCGTTGCATCTACCGCATCTGTACCCTTCGACATCACCATCCTCGCTACAGCAGCCGTCTCTTCAGCTGCAGTTCTTCCTACTATGGGTGATGCGTTCAACATAGGTGTTCTGGCCTTGGTGGTACCAGCTGCATCCCTTCTCTCTGTTCTTTCTGCTGCAGTTGCTTCCATTGTCGCACTACTCCTTGCCTTTTTGCGTAGCCCACCTTGCCCCTCGTGAGGGCTGGTGGCATTGTCTTCTCTCTCCTGCCTGCACGCTGTCTCTCTCCTCTGCTGTGGCTTGGCTATGTGTCTTGGGTCGGGTTGTCCTACAGCACATCCAACGTGCCTAAGGCACTCCCAGTTTTCCTACGCCCACTGGGGCAGGGAAAACTCTGCCGAAATTTTTTCGACAGGGCCCCTCCGTCGTCACCATCCCTAGTGACGACGGGTCGGCCATAGCCGAACTTCAGCGCCAGCTAAACCTCGCTCGCGAGGCCCAACGTGAGGCAGAAGAGCGCCTCAAAGTCGCTAATGACAACTGCGCTACATTTGCAGATGAGGTCCCTGCTATTGTGCTCAAGCGCCTGCGTGTTGCTTCTATCTTACCGGCTGGTGCCTCTGGTGGCACCAGTGTACGTGCCTCTTCCACCCCATCGGCCTCTAGCACTGCAGTTGCTGACCCTACTGATCTTGCTATCACTCCACTTATTGCCAATCCTCCTGATGTCTCCTGCCAGCATGACTTCTTCTCCCAACCTCCTGTCCTGTCCACTGGACTGGTCTTCTCCTCTTGGGAGACCTGTTTCAGTGCATGGGCGCAGAGGGAACACCTCTGGGAGTACTATTTCCCCGCTGTCCCTCCTTTCACGCCTCTCACTGCCGAGTCCGTCCGCGTTGTCTGTGCCCTCATTGCCGCTGCACCAGAGATTCTTGTTGACGATGTCGGCACGTACAATGCTGACCCCATTGCTCTGTGTCCGGCTGGCCCCATTGGTGCCTACACCATGCTACAACGCCGCACCACTATCACTGGTCAGGTGGCTCAGAGCGCCCTCACTGTGTGATTCTACTCCCTTCTGATGCAAGTGAACGAGTCAGCAGATGCGTATTGGGCTCGAGGGCTCAAGCTGCTTCGCGAGCTTGACAAGGCACCGCCAGGCGAGCTATCCGCCGTGCACACCATGGTCAATGGGTTGATCCCAGAGCTATCTGACCTCCTCTGCGACGTCAAGGCAGCTGAGCTGGAGCACCTTGCTTCCGAGCCAGTCCCACACGGTTCCCCACCTAGTGTTGGTGCCCTCTGGGACTTCGTTGCTCAGAGGCTTGCTGCCTGGTGGAAGAGCCTCCAAAACAAATGCCTTCACCGTGCTACAGTCGTTGGTGTCGCTGCTGCCACCACAGCCTCCTCTCCCGTCCTTCCTGCTACATCCTGCTCTCCATCCTCCTCTTCGACCACAACGGCCTCAGCTCTTGCCTCTCAGGGTCGTGGCCGTAGCCGTGGTCGTGGGCAGAGCAGGGGACGGGCCAAAGTGGCCACACCATCCCGGATTCCTTGTGAGGTGGCGTGATGAGCCCCCTGACGACCGTTGCCTCACTCACGCCATGCGTGCACACTGGGCTCGCACTGCTGGCTCCTCCCCCTCCAGTACCAGCTCCGCCGCCGGGTCCTCCTCCCGGTCCGCCAACTCCTCCTCTACCCATGCCTACTCCACCGCAGGCGTTTCCTCCACTCCTCCATCCGTCCCATACCCTTGGGACTGGCCACCACCTTACGAAGCATCCGCCTACGCTGGGCCACCATTCCCAGCCTACGCTCTTCCTTTGTGGATTCCCCCTCTCGCGAGCTCATCGCCTCCGACGTCCACGCCTTCTGTCGCCGGCGAGCGCCAGTTGGAACAGTCTCTTCTCCAGCCCCTGCACCTTCCCGATCAGGGAGGTGAGAGTGACTTTGTTGGCCAGAGGTCTTGCTTGTGACAGTGACACTGATCTTCTTTGGGGTCCCTCCGGTCACGTTCTCGGTCTGTCGCCCGCGTCTGTGCCGTGGGTCAAGCACTGACATTCAGTCGTTATCCCTCGTCTTCTTGCTGGTTGTGATCCGTTGCCTCCCTCTTTTGGCGTTGTTGCCACCTGTGGCATTCTCCCCCACGTTCGTACATCTGGTGGCTTTTGGGTTCTCGACTCTAGGGCCACCCACCATATGACCTTTGTCCGCTCTGCCTTTGTCTCGTTAGGCCCTGTCGGCTCCGTTCGCTTTGTCAGAACTGGCTCCAGCCAGTTGCTCCCCGTGCAGGGCATTGGGGTCGTTCGTTTTGTCGGCCCGAATGGTGACGTGTCCTTGCCTGACGTTCTGTACCTGCCTTCTTAGAGCTCAGCTTGCTTTCGGTGATCTCCCTTGACGATCAGGGTATGGACTTCTCTGCCAGTCAGGGTGTTGGGACTGTCACTCTTCGTTCCTTTGGTCGTGCTGTTTTACGAGGGTTTTGCTGTGACAAGCTGTATCATGTTCCTCTTCACTCACCCTCCGCACCTTGCGTTGGCTCTGCTCTTGCTCATGTCGCACCTTCCCTCTCCCCTGCTGATGTCCAGCTCTTGCATCGCCTCCTTAGCCATGTGCACACTGATGCAATCATCAATATGCTTCGTCTGCAGCTTGTTGTTGGCCCGTCACCGTCCACGTTTCCTTCCCCTTGTCCCTCCGATTGTCTTGACTGTGCCTAGGGAAAAATGCATCGCTCTCCTTTCACTCCGTCTCACACTCACTCCTCTTATCCCCTTGACCTTGTTCATGCTGACGTCATGGGGCCTCTGCTGCATGATTTTCTTGGGGGTGTTGGGCGTTATGTCTTGTGTCTCACGGATGATTTTTTGTGCTTTTGCTGGATCTTCGCTCTTCGCCAAAAGAGCGATGTGGCTGAGGTCATTGCGTCATGGCTGGTTCAAGCTGAGCGGTCATGTGAGCCTTTGTTGTGCGTCTTTCGTACGAACCGTGGTGGTGAGTTCCTTGGTCCCACCGCCCGATTCCTTAAGTCCCATGGGGTGTGTTTTGAGACCTCGGCTCCTTACACACCTCAGCAAAATGGGGTCGCTGAACATTGGAATCGAACCCTCGCCCATGGAGTCCGCACCCTCCTTTCTGAGTCCGGTCTCCCTCCCTTGTTTGCCTTTGAGGCCATGAGTTACATGGCCTGGAATCGTGTGCCACAGGGCTCGCTCCTGCGCACTGTGACCCCCCTTTGAGAGCTGGTACGACACTCTTCTTGATCTCCGTCTTGCTCGCTTCTGGGGTAGTATTGCGTCTGTCTGGTTGCCTGATGACCTTCGCAATGGGAAGCTCTCCCTGCGTGGTCATCTCTGTCCCTTCCTGGGTGTCTCCTCCCAGTCGAAAGCTTGGCGCTTCTGGGATCGGGAGAGCCAGCGCGTCATTGAATCCTGTGATGCCCTATTCTTCGAGTCTGTGTTTCTCCGTCATCTCAGTCGTGATTCGTCTGCTCTCTTGGTTGTGGGGGGAAGTCGGCACCTGGGGGCCTGCGAGTGGCTCAGTCCCCTCAGCCCTTGTGGTCCCTGCTGCGATCTCCCATCCGTAGCCGTCACCCTCGGAGTGTTCGCCAAATCCTGGCACTACGACATCGTTACCCTCTAATGCGCTCCCGTCTGCATCGCCTAGCTCCCTCGGAGCTCCGGCCTCCCCCGTCGTGTCTTTCCCAGCATCTGTCTCACCTGCACACTCCTCCGTTGTCCCATCCAGTCCGATGTCTCCTGTCGCAACGGTCCAGCCCAGTCAGTCTAACGCTCTCCACGGTCCTACTCCCATCGAACCGTTTGTTCGAGGCGGTCACCTGCGTGCGCTTCCTTCCCCCTCTACCACACTTGTGTCGTCTTCTCTCCGTCCCTCTCAGTCTCAGCTGGAGCAGTCCCCAGCGCTACCGACCCTCATGGATGCCCTTGGCCTGGCGGCAGGGGTTGTCCACCCTGGCTCAGTCCTTGGCCATACACTGCTCATGTCAGAGCACGAGCATGCTCTCCAAGCTGCCGTCCTTGGCAGCATTACAGAGTGGCATGCAACTATTGCTCCCACACCTTCGTCGCCGAACCCAACCACAGTTCAGCAGGCACGGGTTGCGCCCGAATCCAAGTAGTGGGAGGTTGCAATGCAGGACAACCTGAGGGCTCTTGATGACCATGTCGTGTATTAGCTGGTGGACCTCCCACCAGGCCGCAAGGCTATCAGTGCCGGATGGGTATTTCGCAAGAAGTACAATCCCACTGGTGAGCTCGATAAGTACAAGGCACGTCTTACCGCCAAGGAATTTTCCCAAGTCCGAGGTGTTGACTTCAACACCACTGCCCGTGCCCTGCTGAGTCTTGTAGCACACCATGATCGGGAGCTTGAGCACATGGTCGTCAACAATGTTATTATCCACGGGCAGCTAGATGAGGAGATCTACATGGTGCATCTGCCAGGGTTTTCGGATGGCACCGACAGAGTCTGGCGTTTGCAAAAGGCCCTCTATGGCCTCAAGCAGTCACTGTAGTGTTGGAACCAAGAGATCAGCTCTACTCTGGAAAAGGGGGGTACCATCGTAGCACGGTGGACCCGGCCCTCTTTGTCACTCCAAGCTCCGCACCGTCTGCCGCCATCCTCCTCTATGTCGATGACTTGCTCATCGCGTCTCCGAGTCGAGAGGCAGTGTTAGTCGTGAATTCTGTACTGCAGTCTGCGTACAAAATAAAGGACTTGGGTCCGGCTCGTGTTTTCCTCGGCATGGAGCTCGAGCGTGATCGTGCTTGTTGTGTCCTGCGTGTTCACCAGGCTGCATACGTCAGGAGCTTGGGAGAGCGCCTTGCCTCCTTGCTAGAGTTCGTGCCCACTACATCGACGTCGATGATGCCCGCAGGGCAGAGGCTGTTAAAGACACTTGACGTATCAAGGCAGGGGGAGCCAGTGGATGTGACCAACTATCTGCGAGTCATAGGGTCTTTGATGTACCTGGCCACTACCACGAGGGCAGACATAGCCTTCATTGTAAAGTTCCTCGCTCAATTCTCACAGTGTCCACGGGCGCGACAAATGGAAGCCGCATTGCGCGTTGTGAGATATGCGCTCTACACCCCCTGTGTTGGTCTTTGTTACAGCCGTCGCTGGTTGTTGATGGATACACTCGCAGTGATTGGGCACACGATACCAATGCACGCAGTCGTAGTGGCTATGTCTTCCTTGTCGGAGGGATTGGGATTTCTTGGAAGAGTGGCAAGAAAGGTCGTGTTGCACGCAGCTCCAATGAAGCAGAGTATGTTGCTATTGGTGCAGGGACTTGTAAGAGTATCTGGTTGTGTCACTTGCTGCAGCAGTTGCGCTTTCCCATTTGCTGTATCACCTTGCACTGCGACAATCAAAGCACGAAAGCTATTGCTGAGCACGATGGCATGCACCACACTCGCACGGAACATATTAATGTGGAGCATCATTTTGTGCGTGAGCGTGTGGCTGCAGGAGAGGTCCAGATTGTGAGGGTTGACACCTGTCAGCAACGAGCCAACTTCCTTACGAAGGCACTTAGCAGCAATGCCTTCAAGGAAATTGTGCACGCTGTTGGATTGTTGTGTGCTTGTGATGCTCCCGGTTGAGTGGTTGTGCCAGTACTTATGTACAGCGTTTTCCTTTGTCACGTCTTGTGACGTCTGTTGCGTTTCTGTGATTGTCTTCATGCCAGTCGGCTGTGGGTCATGGGGGAGTGTTGGTTTGTGTGGAGTACCACATGGTGACCTCTGGCCTCATTGCACGCTCACCTCACTATTGCAGGTGACTGATCACTGGAGAAAGAGAAATTCCCCTGGCTACTTNGATGGATACACTCGCAGTGATTGGGCACACGATACCAATGCACGCAGTCGTAGTGGCTATGTCTTCCTTGTCGGAGGGATTGGGATTTCTTGGAAGAGTGGCAAGAAAGGTCGTGTTGCACGCAGCTCCAATGAAGCAGAGTATGTTGCTATTGGTGCAGGGACTTGTAAGAGTATCTGGTTGTGTCACTTGCTGCAGCAGTTGCGCTTTCCCATTTGCTGTATCACCTTGCACTGCGACAATCAAAGCACGAAAGCTATTGCTGAGCACGATGGCATGCACCACACTCGCACGGAACATATCAATGTGGAGCATCATTTTGTGCATGAGCGTGTGGCTGCAGGAGAGGTCCAGATTGTGAGGGTTGACACCTGTCAGCAACGAGCCAACTTCCTTACGAAGGCACTTAGCAGCAATGCCTTCAAGGAAATTGTGCACGCTGTTGGATTGTTGTGTGCTTGTGATGCTCCCGGTTGAGTGGTTGTGCCAGTACTTATGTACAGCGTTTTCCTTTGTCACGTCTTGTGACGTCTGTTGCGTTTCTGTGATTGTCTTCATGCCAGTCGGCTGTGGGTCATGGGGGAGTGTTGGTTTGTGTGGAGTACCACATGGTGACCTCTGGCCTCATTGCACGCTCACCTCACTATTGCAGGTGACTGATCACTGGAGAAAGAGAAATTCCCCTGGCTACTTCGCCATGATGACGTCGGCTTCACGAAAGGCAATCCCTTGGCTCATTCAACAAGGAATTGCACAAGCGTCTTGAGTTTACATACAATTTGATTGTGTGTGGTGGAATTATGTGGTGCCCACCGGGTGCTCACTCAAACAGGACTAGACAGGGGCTGGGAAAATTTAGTGGTCGAGTGGCGACTGTTCAACACCCACGAGGGCAGCAAGATTGAACGAGCTCGCCGTTCGCTCGCCCGCTGCCTCTTGCCCTCTCCCGCTCCCATAACACCTCTGTCACTTGTGTCTCGACACACTTGTTCTCTTCTCTAGAAAAACCTGATCCATGGCTTCAACCTTCTCTTGGTGTTCCATGTATCGGTGTCTCACACTCTCGCACACACACTAAGCTCTACGTCCTACAATGGGACATATGCTACAAAGATACCGAAAAAAAATTCGTCCACGGGTCAATACTAGGGGCATATGCTACATAATTTTTAAGTTTTCCTAAAGTAAAGGCATTCTATTATTAATCTACAATGTTGTGGCAGCTTGTCATGGGGTTTCCTCATGTGTTGTACGTCCTGGCTGGTAAAACAACAGGTTCCAATCCGTATCCTTTCAGAAGAAGTTCTCATCCACAGGCAAATATTGGGGGCATATGCGACATGCTTTTCAAGATTTCCCAAAATTTACTCAAGTAATGGAGCTATGCCATTCATCTACAGAGTCGTGGCATCCTGTCAAGTTCTCAAACCGGGGGCACGGTTCAGATTAACTACAAACACGTGACAATTATCTTAAATGTGGTGCAGATTAGGGGCATGTCACCGGTCCCGCGAAAAAAAAGGGGTAAATTTACGGCACTCTTTTTTCAAGCCATTTTTGTAGCACCCTTCCTCACTAAACTCCGAGGATTTAAACTTGAAGTGCATAAAATAACAAACGGACATCAATCTTCACACAAAATATCACATGATGGTCATAAATGCGCATTACCGTAGTGTCTCTTACGTTCGACTAAAATAACTATTTTCCTTCAACTATTCAGGCACACAATTTACAATATTGTCATGGACGAATCACTCTGGAAATTACCAAATCTCAAATTTTCTACACACAGTTTCATGTTCCGCGCGCAGCCTCCCAGGAGCTGCACGCAGATCGTCGATTTTCCACGTTGCGCGCGAAACCCCCCAGAGCCTACGCACGGACGTGGCAGAAATCGAGCATCAGAACGCCGTCCGATGCATGGAGTTCCTTCCGGACATCACGCTTGGCCGTCCAAAAGGGGTAGGCGAGCTGCGAGCTTGCTTCGCAGCTTGCCCGTAAGACTTCGTTCCTAGTGGTTCGAACTTTGAAGACTCGACAGCCGAAGTTCTGGAGGTACTCCAAGGAGATGAACAGCACTTTGACCAAAAGAAAACACCAAAATATCTGTAATGGCCTCGGACAAAACAGGTCCAAAATGACATGGCCATAAATTAAAGTCGAATATAACTGTCACTTAAATGTGTTCTAAAATATAGGCGAATATAAAAGACAGTACGGTAACACGAGAAATCGTGGATCTTCATTACATGTGAAGGACGGTTGGGACGGGTTGTGTATAACTTCACGTAGGTCAATGTTTGGAATGTCTCCTTCCTAACCCTGCTACCCAAGGGCCTAGAAAGCGATGTGTATTCATATTAACCTTAAAGCTATCAGTGAAAGAAGGGTTTCAGATAGAGGTTTTCAATTAACATTCTATGAACATGAAAGACCACAAAATGCCATAAACATTAGTGTATTGTATACCTACACAGCCCAAATTGAAAGGAAACTAATTAATTTGAGAAAGGAAAGATTTTCTATCTTCCCTGTCTTTGTCACCATCTATGGAAGCTGTCTATAGCAAGAAATCATTTTACATGCGTTCCCACAATACAAAACTCAAATCACATAATGCCCCCAGTTTGTCTCTAAAGACAATGGGTTCGATTGGTCCCATGCCCCCACTTGAGACAAGAATTTGATGGAATGATATTACTGAGAATATGTTGGAAGCTTCCTAGCGACACAACCACTGACTAGGCGTCAGTGCCTGGTCAGACGGTGACGAGAGTCACAAATCGTACACACAACGGCAAGGGTCTGGCTAGGAGACATAAGGCAAAGTGTGAGAATGCTTCAATAGCATTTGCACAGAGAAATGAAAAAAGATAGGCCCATGGCATAAGTACCTACCGCAGCGCACGGCGGGTGTCGCACGCGGCAGCATAAGGTCTGTCCTAAAACCGGCCCAAAACTATTGTTTTGGCCGTAACTCAGCATAGACATGTCAGAACGCTACGCAGTCTGAACCTAGACGTACAGAATCATAAGCCAAACGCTACGATTGGTCACGTGCATGTATCTGGCATCAACCAGTGGACACACAATGCAAACATATGCTAATCGGGCCCACGGCCAGTCCACCAATAAACTCTTACGTACTGCAGAAAACCTGCAGGAGGTCCCACGTAGCATCCAGAGCTCTAGGACGGTCATCGGTCAGCTCCAAGCTGGTAGTCCACCACGAGACGACGCACCAGTACCACCTAGTTCCGCATCAAGGATCTGTACGAGCATGGACACGGCCGAGTGGTCACAGTAAACTGTACAAGTCGACACGAACGTCACAAATCACAACACTCCCCTATGACCTGATGGTACGCATGTCCATACACGTGCAGTACTAAAACGAGTGCAACAACGAGTGCAAAAACAGTCGTGACACAGACATAGACACACCTCGTACTCAACCACTCTCAGGCAAGGGGCGAAGCCTAACAGAACGAATGGCCACTAGAAACTTCCGGTGCACCAGTGCCTTCGCCAAGAAGTCAGCACGTTGCATGTGAGTGCCGACCCATATGACGGAGATCACGTGTCGCTCCACTAGATCATGCACAAAGTGATGCTCAACCGCAATGTGCTTTGTGCAAGCATGAAAGACACCAGAGTTCTCCGCAATGGCAAGAGCACTTTGGTTGTCACAACGAAGCACAATGGCGGGCACTAATTGACCCAGCTCAAGGAACAGGCGTTGCAGCCACACTGCCTCAGCAGCCCCTGCACCCAGAGCAACATACTCTGCCTCCGACGAGCTACGTGTGATGTAGCCCTGCTTCCCACTACGCCAGGACATAATGGTACCACCGAGTAGGAACACGTAACTAGTGCGACTGTATCCATCTGGGCTCCAGGCCCAGTCGCTGTCGGTGTAGCCGTCAAGAACCACCGAGCACTGCCGGCGAAAGCACAGTCCGAGGTACGACGTGGAAACCACGTACCGCACCACTCACACAACCACTTGGAGAGCTCAAACACGTGGAGCCTACAAAAACTGTGCAAGGAGGTTGACGACAAAAGCGATGTCGGAGCGTGTGGTGGTGGCCAGGTACATCAGAGATCGGATGAGGCGGAGGTACAAGGTCACATCCACCATCTCCCCCAGCTGTGTGGGATCGTCCACCTTCAAGGCGTCCTGCCCGTCAAGTGTGAGAGGTGTGGAGGCCGTTGGCACTGCGCCAAGGAGGTCACTGAAGCGCTCCTCTACAACGCGTGCGTATCAGGCCTGATGCAACAGAAGCGTCCGACGTCTGCGGTCTCGTACAATCTCCATGCCAAGAAACACCGTTGCAGTACCAAGGTCCTTCATCCTATAGGCACTCTGGAGGACCACCTTGGCTTCCTTCACGGCCTCCATTGAGGGAGATGCGATCAGGAGGTCGTCCACATAGACCAAGATGACAGTGAACCGCTCAGGTGCCTGTCAGATGAAAAGAGAGGGATCTGCCTCGCTCTGTACATATCGCGCACGAGTCAGAGTGCCTGTGATCTGACGATTCCAGCACCGTGGAGACTGCTTGAGGCCGTACAAGGACTTGCACAAGCGCCAGACCTTGTCACCGTCCTCAAAGCCTGGTGGTTGGGCCACATAAATCTCCTCATCCACAGAGCCATGGAGGAACACATTGTTCACATCCATCTGGTGCAGTTCCAAGTCATGCTGAGCCACCACACCAAACAGAGCGCGAGCTGAGGTCATGCGGCCGACAGGAGAAAAGGTGTACAGTGTAATCAGTACCCTCGATCTGAGAGTACCCCTTGACGACCAAGCAAGCCTTGTGGCGTTCTAGTGAGCCATCCGGTTTCACCTTCTTGCGAAAGACCCACTTGACCTGGATTGCCTTCCTCCCAGGTGGAAGGTCGACTAGCTCGTAAACTCCGTGCTCTCAGATGGCACGAAGCTCATCCTCGCAGGCGGCACACCAGGTGTCGGCATCCTCTGATGAGAGAGCGTCCCTCAGTGTGCCCGGATCAGGCGCCAATGAGGGAGAGCTCTGAGTGGCGAGTGCACACGTCTCAAAACTGGGCCTGACAACCACAAGGTCAGCTGTTGCATCACAAGCGGTACGAAACTCGTGAGTGAAGAGATCGTTCCCTACAGGACACACTGGATGTACCTCTGTGTGATCTGTACAGACACTCAAGCCGAAGGCCTTTGTGCCGGGATTGCCACTCGCAACGCTGCGAGTGGAGCGCCTGGGTGCAGGACCTGACATTCACTAGGCTACGGAGTCCAATGTTCGAAGACGACCACCGGGCTCACGCGAGTAGCCTGGGCTCAAAGGGCTGACCATTGGCTCAGAGAACGAGAAGTGGGGGGGCTCGAACGGACACATCAGCCGGACGAGAGGTGCTCGTAGGCTCAGACTCCCCCATCCACCGAGAAACCTAACACGTAGGAACGTGTGTGACAGACATCGACACGATCGAGGTCAGATCGCGGTAGATGAGAGACTCAAAGAAGAGCCTGTCGCGGGACTCAACAATGCGACGACGAGCGGGGTCTCAAAAACGCCAGGCCTTCGACCGTAGGGAGATACCAACGAAGACACACAAGCGACCCCGCGGAGAGACCTTGGACCCCTGCTGATCCTCCGTGTACCACACAGAAGCCACTGAGCCCCAGACACGAGCAAGACGCAGATTGGCACGGTAGCCAAACCAGGGCTCATACGGTGTAACATGGTCCGGAAGAGGACCATGCAGGAGGCGGTTCCAGACCCACGTCATGTAGGCAAATCCTTCGAAGGCGAAGGATTCCCGGAGACCGCACTCAGACCGCATATCACGAACTGCATCCTCCATGGCGTGGTTCCAGCGTTCAGAGACACCGTTCTGGTGAGGAGTGGCAGGAGCAGAGACCTGGTGAAAAATCCTGCACTCTGCAAAGAAATTGTCCAATTCGCCAAGAAACTCGCCGCTGCAATCCGAGCGGAAGGTGTGCAGTGAGTGGCGAGACTGACGCTCAGCCATCCCTAGCCAGAGATGAACCACGAGAGCAGCATCACTCTTCTGGTGCAGGTTGTAGACCCACCGCATCCGGGCGAAGTCATCGGTCAGGGTCAGGACATATCGGCCCCGATCGGATAAGGACTCGACAGGGAGAGGACCGAGAAGGTCCGAATGGACCAACTCGAGGGGACGAAGGGCTCGAGAACGGGAGACACGATAGGTGCAGCGATGCAACTTACCCTGAGCGCAGAACAGACAATCGGTCTTGGGCGGCCTCTCGAAAGAGGCCGCGTCAAGACCGAAGGTGGACTGTGTCTTAAGGAGCTTCGACACAGTGTCAAAGCCCATATGACACAGAGACGTCGATGCAACAGGCACTGGTGCTCAGCAGAGAGGACACCAGTGACAAACACACGAGCAGGAGGGGAAGGGGAGCAAGGAGAAGAAGAGATCCGAGGAACACGATACAGATCATCCACAACAGAGGCACAAAGAATAATAGTGCGAGTATCAAGAGCAGACACTGTCGCAGAGTCGGCAGTGTGCTCTACAAAGAGTCCCATCAAAGTGCAGGCACGCACAGAGAGCAAGCTGAGCTCAAGGTCAGGTACAAAAAGTACGTCAGAGAGATACAAGGGGCCAGACGGACCATCGAAGCACACAACCCCAACACCCTGGACTGGCAAGGTCTGACCAGAGCCTGTGCGAACGGAGCGAACAGCCGCCACAGAACCGAGGACAACAAAGTCACTACGACGACATGTCACGTGGTGAGTGGCACCGGAATCGATGATCCAAGTGCCACCCGAATCACGACTAGAGGACGTCATGGTGCAACGGGCAATGGAACACTCGGTTGCAGACGAGCGCTCGGCAACAGAGGAGGGAGAATGACGAAGGGCCCACAGGTGAGACTCAGAAATCCAATATGTACTGTCAGGCCCATCATCATCACATGCCAGCTGTGCTCCCCCGCACGAGTCATCACGAGAGATGAGAACAGACGAACAAAAAGACTGTGAACCACCCGGCTGAGACGACACACTCACACCTTCGTGAGAGCGAAGCGCCAAGAGCTGACAAAGCTCGGCGATGGTGCGGTCACGGCGGTCCGGGTCTCCGCTGCTCGCCGGTGGAGAAGCGAGAACTGTTGCGGTCGTGGTTGCCGTGCGACCAGAGGCCGTGCTGCTCGACGCAGACCGTTGTGCGTATGCAGCCTGAAGACAACGAGTGATCCGCTCCCAGTCGAGCGACTGCTGGCAGTCGGTGTAACGGTGAGCGCCTCCATAGTTGTAGTAGTGAACAGTGCGTCCACTGCTACCGCCTGATGACTGCTGCTACGGTGAGTGCTACTGCGGTGACTGCTGCTGGTCCGAACTATGCTTCTTTTTGCTCTTCTTCCCCTGTGCTGCTGCTGCCACACCCTGCGTCTGAGTCGGGGTAGCTAGGGTGGAAGGGGAAGAGGAATGCATGCCAAAGGATGGAGAAGTGAACTACGAGAGAGGCGTCGATGGTGACGTGATGACCGGTGCAACAAGTGAACTCTCCTGGTGGGTGACGGCTGCCTGACGAGCGGATGTCACCTTGAGGAAAAGCTGATGCACCCAAGGAAGAAGCTGCAGGGAGGTGGAGAAGGGCTCGAGCGCGGCGTCACTGTACCTCGTGAAGATGTCCATATGCTCAAGACGGACTCCGATCATGAGCGTGTGAAGCGTCCACAGCTGTGTCCCTCCTGCGATCCCAAGGCACGTGCCGATGCGCATGGCGCGCCGCCAGTAGGCGGTTGCAGGCTCAGCAGGTCCCTAACGAAGGGAGTGGAAGGCGCGGGTGTGAGCCGCGCGGGTGGCGTGCGTCTCTGCAGCAAGCAGGGACAATGCCAGCTGCCAGCCCCGACGTGGGTCAGCACCCGCGCCTGTGCCGGGCTCTCCAAGGAAGGGACGAAAGTCCACGACAGTCTCGCGAGGCATGGCGTAAAGAAGTCTGCGCATCGCCCGAGCCGCTGTCAGCACCTGAGCACGGTCCGTAACCTGGTACTGACTATGCTAGTAGGGTCAAACCCTCTCCGAAGTGGCCCAGACCTGGAAGAGGGTCTCCCAGCAGTCAAAGCCATCCTCGTTGACATATCGTAGGGGGCGGTGTCTCGAAGTCCTTAGGTTGCCGCTCCGTAAGGAGAGCAACCACTTGATGGGAAAGACGAGGGATGGGGAAGACACCGGGACATGGAAAGTCACCGAGATAGGGCTCACACGAGGATCAGATCTCTGGTAACAGAGAACCGAATGCGTCTGCAGCTGGCGGAGACGCTCCTGAAGTACGCGAATCTCCCTCTCGGGACTGTCATCCTCCATGCCTGGCATGTCCGGGTCCTCCTCCAATGGATTAAGGTGGCGGGTCATGTCCTGCCGCTCTCCTTGGTGTAGATGCTGACTGTTGTGTAGGTGTGACATCGCCGAACCCCCTGGAGGCCTGTTGTGGGGCCGTGGACTGACTCTGAAAAAGATCAGTGAGCGTGCGGATGGCGCCGGTTTGCTGCTGTTGTAGGCGACGTATCTCATCCTGCTGACTCCGTAGGTCTCCAATGGCCTGCGTGCGTGGGCTCATGACCCTGGAGGAGGAAGAAGGATCTGGTGGTCCTTTGCCCTTGTCACCGGTCGGAGCCATGTCAGCACTCAGTATGCGGCCGAACGTCAAACATGCTCTGAACAAGAAACCGACAATGTTTCTCGAAGATTTGAAACGTTCAAAAACATTGACGTTTTGACCCCAAAATTGCTGACGTCAACACAGCCGATGATGACGTCAGCGTTTCTTACGCTAGCAAAAAAGCCAACGTTTTTTTCGCTAGCGTTTTCTACGCCAACGTTTTTTTGGAAGTTCACGCGAACTCCGTGTGACCGGTGGGGGTGACGAGGCCACCCCCTGCTCGCGGCAGCATTGCAGCAGCGCAGCAGCAGCATTGCAGCTGCTGTGCAGAAATTGCGCAACAACTACAATGCTACTGCTGTGCTGCTGCAATGTTGTTGCTGCGCTGCTGCTGATTCCGCTGCTGCTGCGCTGCAGTCGTTGTAGCAGCTGCAATGTTGCTGTTGCGCTGCTTCTACTTCCGCTGCTGCTGCTGCACTGCTGTTCCTGCTCGCGGTTGCTGATGTCGCCGCTCGAGCTGCTACCGCCGCAAGCTGCTGCTGCGAGCTGCTACTCCTTTTATTTTGTGTGCAGGGTGGCAGCCAGACACAGTTGTTGCTGCCACCCGGTGGTGGTGTTGCTACTGTTGCTGCTGGAGCTAGTAAATGCCGTAGCTCACCCGATGTGGTGGGGACTGAGTGATGATGTCGCTGTTGAAAAACGGCTGCAACGCGTCCCAGGATACGGCGACGGCGGTAACTCTCACTGCTACTGAAGGTGCTGCATCTCTGCGACGCGGCTCAGCGAGAGGAGTCTCCCTGCTCTGATACCATGAGAAAATGCGTGGAAGCTTCTTAGCGATATTGCCGCTGACTAGGCGTCAGTGCCTGGTCAGACGGTGACGACAGTCACAAGTTGTGCACACAACGGCAAGGGTCTGGCTAGGGGACACAAGGCAAAGTGTCACAATGCTTCAATAGCATTTGCAGAGAGAAATGACAAATGACAGGTCCATGGCATAAGTACCTGTCGCAGCGCACGGCAGGTGTCGCACACGACAGTGCAAGGTCTGTCCAAAAACCGGCCCAAAACCACTGTTTTGGCCGTAAATCAGCGTAGACAAGTTAGAACGCTACGTCGTCTGAACCTACACGTGCTGAATCTCAAGCCGGACGCTATGACTGGTCACATGCATGCATCCGGCAACAAACTGTGGACACACAATGCAAAGACATGCAAATCAGGCCCACAGCCAGTCCACCGATAAAATCCTACTAGCTGTAGAAAAACTACAGAAGGTCCAAGACAGCATCAAGGACTCTGGGGCGACCGTCGATCAGCTCCGAGCAGGTAGTCCACCACCAGACAACGCCCCGGTGCCACCTGGGTCCGCAGCAGGGATCTGCACGAGCATGGACACGGCCGAGTGGTCACAGTAAACTGTACAGGTCGATAGGAGCGTCACAAATCACAACAATTACTACATGCCGTTGACGAATACCCAGCACCTTGCATGACAACGTGACCCTTAAAAACGAAAGCCAAGTGCAACACCACTAAGTCCTTTGAATCCTTCTGGGGGACTCGTGGTCTTTCTGCTAGCCCGTTTTGACAAACTCCAAGTGGGCTAACTGTACAGTGCTGTTAGCCCATGTGGAGTTCATCAACAGAGGCTAGCAGTACAGTCCATACTCCTTCCACTGCTCTCATGGTTTTCAGTCTTATACTTGGCCAACATGCAACAATGCCCCTTTTCCCCTCACCCAAATCTAATGTTTCTTCTTGCACGGGCCTGCATGCATTGGAATGCTTCTTTCAACCCTTCGTGGGTGAAGCTCATTCTACCCAGAGTGCAATTTCCACTCTCCTTCCTCAACACTTCCTTTCTCAGCACCGCACATGGCGGACAGTGTCGACAAGTGTTAGGATCAGACACATGGGGAAACACTCACGCCAGGAGATGTGTTGTTCACAGCATCAAACTGGTCATTTTGCCACTGTTTGTACTCGGCAAAACGTCCCATTCATACACGCTTGCCACAACCTTTTAACAATGGGGTCCATCAAGGGAAATAAAAAGGGAATGAGGAATCAGTGACCTCACGAGAGCAGTTGCTTGAGGTCCGCCCACTGCGGTTCGGTGTACATTCGGCAGAAGGGGTGGTCGAGCAACGCTGCCGCAGTCAGCCGCTGCTTCGGCTCCTTCTGAAGACACGACGCCACGAACGAGCGGAACTCGGGCGAGGTGTCCGAGGGCGCTTGCGGGGGATCGTTGAAAACGATGGCGCCAAACAATGTCATCCAGTCTGCTGATTGTCCTGCCTGCGCAGTGCTCAGTAGCATCCACGGATTCGATGGGGAGGGGGGGGCGGGCGGGGGGGGGGGGAGCTGCACATTTATGGGATCACTGCATGTGCACATCACGGTCACCAGGAATCACATGTGAGGGAAAGCCACAGGAACATTCGTCAAACGCCACTGTGACACCTGTCAGGCTGCACGCTCCACAACGTGAAGTTACACGTGAGTGGGAGAGCAAGAGGAGAAAGTCTGGTCATGCATATCCTGAGCAACAGCACCACACGAAACGGAATGGAGCAAAACGAAAGGGGAACACCATTCCAATATTCTTTTTGCGATACACGCAGGAACCGTTTTCCATCACCAAGCCAGCAGTGTTCTCTCCTCTCGCCAAAAAAAAGGGCAGACTTTTCTCAGACGTTTTTCAAAACGTCTACGAAAAAAAATTACCCACTTTGCAGTACAAAAGCACGATCCAGTTTCCATTCACCAAGCCAGCGGTGTCCTCCTCTCGCCAAAAACAGAAGGTTTCTTTGTCTCACATTCGTGTGAGAATCTGCTTCACAAAGAGCCCCGCACCATTCCTGCCGCATTTGAGGTATGCGGTTGGTTCTCTCGAGCACCGAGACATGAGCGGTTCAAGGTTCCGAATCGGAACTTCCGATCCAGGATTTTGCTTCGACACAGGTTTTCTTGGCGTGAAGGGAGGTCAGATTATTGATGTAAAGTGGCTTACCTCAGCCGAGAGGTCATCATCTGATGTATGCGTGTGGGCAGGACAGGTTTTGCAGCCATGACGTTAAAAACTTTCAGTTTTTGCTTTTTGCCAGCAGCAATCCTTCAGAATAACTCAGATGCCATCTTCTGGGTCAATCAAGGGTACTTGAATGGCATCTGCGTAAATGATGGCTCTTGTTAAAACGACTGTATTTTAAACATATCCGCATGAATTTCAAACGGCTGGAAGTTCATGCATGAAGCGTCGCAACAGCGCAGTAGCGCCACAGTAGTGCCGCACGTGCACTACTGATGAGCTTTTGGAAATAGTGCGAAACCGTGCTACCGCAATGAGGCAGGATGATGTACAGATAACCACTACCACAATACGTTACCCGCAATAAACAGCAAAAAAAGAACCCGAGAAGAAGAAGGAGAAGAAGGAGTCTTGCCTTTGTTTCAAGGCGGAAAACAACACAAAATGAAAGAAGAAAAATTGTGTCCGCTTTCTTGTGTCCGCTCCGCATATACGAGAAAGCACATAAAGCATGATCTTTGACTCACCTGCGCATCAGAAATTTAGTTTCACCTGCGCGTAAAGAATGTTTTTGTCTCACCAGCACATTAGAAGTTATCTGTCTCATCTGCACGCAAGAATTTATTCGTCTCACCTGCGCACAAGAATTCATTTGTCTCACCTGCACGTACGAATTTCTTTGTCTCACCTGCACGTACGAATTTCTTTGTCTCACCTGCACGTAAGAATTTCTTTGTCTCACCTGCACGTAAGAATTTCTTTGTCTCACCTGCACGTACGAATTTCTTTGTCTCACCTGCACGTACGAATTTCTTTGTCTCACCTGCACGTAAGAATTTCTTTGTCTCACCTGCACGTAAGAATTTCTTTGTCTCACCTGCACGTAAGAATTTCTTTGTCTCACCTGCACGTACGAATTTCTTTGTCTCACCTGCACGTACGAATTTCTTTGTCTCACCTGCACGTAAGAATTTCTTTGTCTCACCTGCACGTAAGAATTTCTTTGTCTCACCTGCACGTACGAATTTCTTTGTCTCACCTGCACGTACGAATTTCTTTGTCTCACCTGCACGTAAGAATTTCTTTGTCTCACCTGCACGTAAGAATTTCTTTGTCTCACCTGCACGTAAGGGAAGCGCCCCATGTTCAGCTCCAGCAGCGCAAGCCCAAAGCTCCAAATGTCGGACGAGTAGCCGTCGTAGCCAGCGGCGCCCTGCGGCGGGTTGATGCGTTCGGGCGAGAGGTAGGCGGACGTGCCGACGTACGAGTTGCAGTGCGCCATCGTGTTTGCCAGCTCCTTGCTCACCCCAAAGTCTGCGATCTTTACCTGCACAGGAAAAAGGAAAAAAGAAAGGGGGATGATGAGAGGATAGAAGCTCATCACCTGCAGCAAAACCTCCTCCTCCTCCTCCTCCTCCTCCTCCTCCTCCTCCTCCTCCTCCTCCTCCTCCTCCTCCTCCTCCTCCTCCTCCTCCTCCTCCACCACCTCCACCAAGACGAAGAAAAGAGGAGGAGGTGGAGGTGGAGGAGGAGGAGGAGGAGGAGGAGGAGGAGGAAGAGGAG
>SZWC01006507.1:52741-65241 GCA_023375785.1 Penium margaritaceum
GGTGGAGGAGGAGGAGGAGGAGGAGGAGGAGGAGGAGGAGGACGACGACGACGACGACGACGACGACGACGACGACGACAACGACGACGACGACGACGACGAGGAGGACGAGGAGGACGAGGAGGAGGAGGCTTGCAATTCACCAAAACTGTCTGTTTCATGTCACTGAACTTGAAGTCCTTTTGAATAAGCTATGGACGTGCACGCACAGCAGCACAGACAAATAAACACCAAAATGCAGCGCACAGCACAGTCACTGCCGTGCAGACAGGGAGGAGAGCAGAGTGCATGTATGTACGCACATAGTCGCTCTGCGTGCGCCGAAGGATCTGCATCTCCTGCACTATCTGTTTCCGCACCATCTCCTCGTATCGCTCCTGGATGATCTTCAGCGCATACTCCTGTCAGGAGGGCAGCAGGGAGAGGCGGGCGGGAAGGGGGGAGAGCAGTTGTTTTCGAAACCTTGCACAACAAGGAATTGGCAGTTCACCCTGTCCATTTGCACAACTCCTCCTTTCCTACAGGTTGCACGCTTAGACAGAGGGGCGGACACGGACGGACTGACGGGCAGACGGGCGGGCGGGCGGCAGGCAGGAGGCCCGCAAGCAGGCCGACAGCGGGCAGGCGGGCAGGCTGGATGGCGCACGCACGCACGCTTTGCGGACACACGGCGGACGGACAGAAGAACAGACAAACAAACCCACAGACAGACGGATGGACAAAGGGGCAGACGGACGGACAAAGGGACAGACGGACGGACAAAGGGACAGACAGACGGACGGTTTGACAGATGGATGGGCAGACAGACGCACAGACAAGCGGACAGATGGGCGGATGGATGGGCAGACAGAAGGACGGATGGAGGGACGGGCGGATGGATGGACGGATAGGCGGACGGATGGACAGACGGACGGACGGACGGACGGACGGACGGACGGACGGACGGATGGACGGACGAACGGACAGACGGACGGACGGACGGGCGGACGGAGGACTGGACAGACGGACGGACAGACGGACGGACGGACGGACGGACGGACGGATGGACGGACGAACGGACAGACGGACGGACGGACGGGCGGACGGAGGACTGGACAGACGGACGGACAGACGGACGGACGGACGGACGGACGGACGGACGGACGGACAGACGGACGGACGGAGGGACGGACAGACGGACAGACGGACGGACGGACAGACGAACAGACATACAGACAGACAGACGGGCGGACAGACGGACGAACAGGCCGGCAGAAGGACGGAAGGATGGACGGCAGGACGGACAGACAGTCAGATGGTCAGAACGGACGAACACATGGACAGACATAATGGGCAGGCAAAGGGCGGACAAACTGACTGACTGACACACCCAGCCAACCAGCATCGCAGTGTTTTCACTCTCAAAAACCGTAGAATCTGCAGTCAAACAAACGGACTCATGGGCACCCACACGCCTGTGTGTCTGCCTATACTTGCAGTGTTTGACTTCCAATAGCCACATCTTCCCAATAAGAGTAGGACACTGAACAGAGATTCGCTTCTGCAGGCCACAAGGAGTGATCGACTCAGTAAGAAACCTACTCACCCAGCCGGCCTTGCAGTCTTGGCTGATTGTGTAGTCGCTTTTGCTTTGTTTTCAGACGCATCTACCGTAAACGATACCTGGACAATGATTCTGCAAGCACACAGACAGCCACACTGACAGACAGCCACACAGCCACACAGTCACACCGGCCAACAGACTCACAGACAGACCACACAGCCTCACTGACAGACAGCCTCACTGACAGTCAGCCTCACTGACAGACAGCCGCACTGATAGACAGCCTCACTGACAGTCAGCCTCACTGACAGACAGCCGCACCAGTAGACAGCCGTAATGCAAGACAGCTACAGCCGCACTGACAAGGAGGCGGACTTACCCGGCCAGTCTTGCGGTGCTTCACTTTGTACACTCTTCCTCCGCTCCCAAACCCTAACTGTGGCTGCAGCCGCTCCAGGTCCTCCAGCGCCACATCTTCCCTTGGCGTAAACACCGTCACCGGCTGGCGCAAGGGAAGAGTAGCTCTCGGCACTGCGGAAGAAGCTGCGCCGCTGCTTCCTGAGGGGCCCACAGGCGAGCGATTGCTCGAGGGCCCTGTGGATGAGGAGGAGGAAGGGAGGGAGGTCGAGGAGGAGGAGGAAGTGGAGGAAGCGGGGGCGGTGGGTCCTGGAGGGAGGGGGAGTGGTTGAGGGACTGGGAGGGGCTGAGGGATGGGGAGGGGTTGTGGCTTGCCTGCTACGCCGCGGATAGGGACGCCAATGCGCAGGCCCAGCCCTTTCCCTCTGCCCCTGGAGGCCATTGCCGGAATTTGTACGCGCACAAAAGGGAGACCTCACCCTTCGATCTGAAACTTAAATATTTATGTGCCGTGCTGGCAGGTTCCACATGCAGCCTGAACGCAGCCGACAGAGAAATGGCGATGAAGCCGCCGCCTCCCTTCACCGCCGTAACCGCCACCGCAGCCGCAGCAGCCGCCGCCGCTGCAGCAGCCACCGACCGAAAACAGACTCTGGCGAACGGCCCCGGACTCAGCCTCCACCTCGGATCCGCTGGGATCTGGAAAAGCAGGTCATAAGACGACTCATCTTCTCCGCTTGTCCTGAAGCAACAGTGAACGGGCCGTCGTGCGCTTTCCTCTCTGGTGTGGAGTCGTGCGTTGATTAGGACAAGGCAAAGGCCGTCACAGCCGTGGAGCAGTCAGTTGGCGAAGATACTGGCGTGACAGGCAAATTTGCTCTGCCAGCGGCGGTGATCCTGCCGCTGTGGGTGACAGATGGAGCTCTGTGCCTGGTCATCGTCTCCAGCAAAAAGAACGAGCGGCGGACACACGCCACTTTCCACCTACTGCTTTCTGGGAGAAAACAATGTCGAATCCAGCAGTTGACTTGGAGACCTCACAATCCTCCGGACAAGATGGACTTTCTGCTGCATCTAGTGTTCGCAGATGAAGCTTCAAAACCCGACTCCCCGAGTGTCTTTTGTGAGGACATAAATACCTCGTGTTTCTGCCTATACATCATACGTACAGCAAGAAACCGCATACATGACAAGGGTGTGGAGCTGCACGCAAGGCGTGCATGGGTTACGAAGTGAATTGAATGCCTAAATTTTATGTTATATCTTCAAGATGCATAAGAAAGTTGAAGAGAAAATTTTGAGGATAGAAAATCAAAAAACAAATCTAAGGAGGTTATTACGTGCATGCATGCAGCACGTAATGAGAATGAATCGCTTTTTACGGTTTCCAAACCTTGGCTTTATAATTTTTTCCATACAAAAAAATCTATACATTATTCTTTCTTTGAATAATGTGAAACTACCGATGTTACTGCCCAGTTCAGTTATTGGTTGATCTTGGCTAGTACTATTGTTGTACAGATGTGATTGATAAATTCGGTTCGAATTTGTTTGCTTTTTTTTTTCTCTCATGCGTGGGTGTCTTTCCTTCATGTTGACTTGCTTGAGTTACCCAGAGAAAATGTGTTGGAATCCCGTTTTGCATCCGCGAACAATGCTGAATCCAGCGTGACACTGGATGCCTTCATCGAATGCGAGCTCTGTTGGAGGTCACCTTTAATGACTCAATCCAACGTGGCGTTGGATTGACTTATGTTCGAGATCTAATTTTTTTCGCAACCAATGGTCCTTTTTTGTCCCGGCCTAATTCTGCTATACCCACTGTTTGGGCCTCCGAATTTTCTCATGGCCATTTCTCGCACATTTAAGACACGGTACTCACTTTAGAAAAAAATGCGTCCTGTGCCCACTTTCCTTGAAGCGCATGAAATCATGCATGTCGCACCCACTAATGCAAAGAAATTCACGCTACACCGGTTCCATACAAATTAGTTCGACGACTGTGGGTATCCGAAGTATGATTTTTTAAATTTTTATTGGTTTCACGGGATGTTTTATTTCATCCTAAGGTTATTGTTCTGTTATGTGACAAATTTTCTATTATTTCTAATTTTACGGACAAGTAGTCGTGTTTTCGGCACATGAAACACTAGGTGTATCATTTATGTCCACTTAAGACTTCTTTTTCTTTTTCGTCGTCGGACAATGGCTGTTGGTCTTCCGGGTACATCACAATCATGCGGCCGTGGATGTTCACGGTCGCGTTATGTGCTCGTTCGCAACACGAACGAGAAAAAAAAGCCCTCGAATGGGCCTCTTGGACCTGGATCTACAGACCTGTTCAAGGACTATTTCGCTCGTTCGTTACGTTAACGACCGAATAGTCCTGTTCACTTAAAAATGTTCACTTCAGTTTGCTACAAATTGAAAAACAATTGAGCGACGCAGTTGTTTTCGTAAAATCTCTCCCACGCACAGAAAATACTTTCCGACGTCGACTCGACGTCTATATTTGCGGCGCAAATATGGACGCCGATTCGACGTCGACGACATGAGAAGAGCGCAAAAAAATTACGAGTTGTCGATCGGACCTCGTCCGGTGGACAGCCCGATAGTCAAAGAGGGAGTTGACAGGCTAGCTCGCTGCCGCCAGCCAGCCCGTCGGAGTACCAATGTCGCTGTTATCGAGCCCTCGTGCCGGTATCGCGGCTATCGAGGGTATCGGCGTCGGTATCGAGTAGTCGTCCAGCTCGATGCCGATACNGGTACCGATAATTTGTTTTCTACTCCGAGGACTATTAAGCAGAGCGAACGTCGTAAAAACACAAAGATAGTGAGTGAGTGAGTGAGTGAGAGAGAGAGAGAGAGAGAGAGAGAGAGAGATGGGGGGAGAGTGAAAAAGAGACCCGCGAAGGTAGAGAAATACTAAAAATATACAAAGAAATATCATGAGCAACTTATTCGTTTTCAACTCTCGCTATATGTTTTTTTAAAAATAGGAAAAGTATTAGCATACGGGACCTAATCTGTGTTTGCCCCAATGATTAAGGTTTTCTTTTCATGTCGTCGGGCGTATGTCGGTGGAGTGTGAAAGTGGGTATGCGGAGAATAATATTGTTCCCCATACGATTTTTAACTCCGTGGACATCCGGATAATTTGTTTTAAACAGTGGCCCTCAGAAGTATTTTCTGCATTTAGTGGACGTTATAGGTAGATGACTTTATTCCCCCTTATGAAAAATGAAGCTTTAAGCTTTAAGCTAAATGATTTTATTCCCCCTTTCATGAGATGTCAATTCATCAAGTGAACGTGATTTTTCATGGTTCATAAAAAAACATCTTGTACAAAAATGTACATCTTGGTGTATCATCGTGTGATTTTGGTCATTATTGTGTTGAACAAGATGTGCAAAACTGGAATAAAAAATGGACTTGAGGTTCTTTTAGCAGATGGAGGGTCTAACTCCTACACTTTGTTATTTGGTTGGAGTCTTTAAATATCCAATTCTGTTGTTGCCTCACCCCCCCTTCTTTTAGGTTGAAAAAACGGGTTGAACACCAGACTTGTGTTTTTTACAGGTTGTTGGGTTGCAAAGGTAGAACTTTGTGCTACTCATTGTTTCAACGTATTTTATATGCGAGGGCACGGTACCTTTCCGTGGGTTTTTTTTCTTTGAGGAAGGTTTCCTCATGATTGAGTGTTCAATCCTAAACTGTGTCTTGCTACGTCGGCTTGGTTAGAGATGCTACCAGGGCAGAATACCCTTGCATGAACAATCAAAAGTAGTTTCCAAGGCTGATGAATGGCCAAGTGTACCTTAAGTTGTTTTGGCTCAGCCAATCCACTATGACTTGGACTTTCAACATGTGAACATGACGGTGCCCTTATGCTACAATCCATCAAAGAGCTGGTGGGTTGACTTTTCCCTGTAAACTTGTCAAGTGCTCCATGATCCATTTTCAAGCGCAAAACACCATCCTCTTGCTTCACAACGAGGATTGGTGCACTGTTCAACGAGTTGCTGGGATCAATACACCCTTTTGCAAGATACTCCTTAAATTAATGTTTGGCCTTCTACCATTCTGCCGGAGTGGCCAATACACGAGTTCAAGATTAGGTATCGCCTGTAGCTGTAGCGGAGTCGTGTTGCCCATATATTGTTCTGGTGGAAGCCTAGTTGTTAGGTCTCGGAATACATTCAAGAACTCTATGGGCCTAATTTTTTTCCCACATGGCGTCTCTTTTACCTCATCCTCCATTTGCTGTAATTGGGAAATGAATTTCCAGTGACCTTTTTGGACCTTTCACTTGACTTAAATTGTAGAAAATCCGGCCTGAACCCAGCTTTGATTCAGCGACAGTTGCAAGTAGAAATACTCTCCCATTCAGGAGAATCCGTGTCTTTGACTCGAAGTACATCGGAGCTTCTCAAAGACAAACATCACCCAAAACCACAATGAAAGGGTCAAGGAAATTCGACCACCTTCAATCTAGTGTGTTGTGTGCATCCTTGAGAAAAAAAACTCTTTATGTGTATCGATAACAGGTACAATGTGGTTCTACCCTACAATGATTGTGCCATTTAATTTCTCATACTTTAGGCCACCTGTCGGGTTTCACCCCACAAGTGGGCCTGAGCTAATAAAGTTATTACCTCCCATGTCAGCCAGCATATTCACAAGATCAATTGTGAGGTGTCACTTAATTGCATCGTCATGTTGCTTGTGCTCTTACGAGTGCAAAGGGTTAATAACCCTAAGCTTATGAGGTTCCCAGGCTACGGAGCAGGCAGCTGGGCCGCAACCATAGGGGCTGGAGACTCGCAGGGAAGGGGAGATTATACAACTGCAAGAGACACATGAAGAGTCACTGGATCGCACGCAAAAGGAATGACCTAGGTACAGAGGCCAGGTGTACCTGAGGGGACTACAACCAGCGTAAGATCAAGTGTGCTAGAGGACACTGACACAGGCACATGACCGGGTGTGCCTCAGGGGACTGCCCCCGGCATGGTATCAGGTATTCTAGAGGGGACTGACACCGGCACAACATCAGGTGTGGAAGAGGGGACTGACACCGGCATGGATTCAGGTGTGCAAGGGGGGACGGACACGGCAATGATGAGGTGACCGGGGACCGAGCCAGCCACTGGATCCACAGCCAAGACGGTCGGATCGTCATCGGTCGGAAACCGGACCAAAGTTGAGAGTTCTCGAATGGACTCATCCAGAGGTCTAGACTCCCTCATCCGCTAGGAAGCCACACAGGCCGGAACGTGGTCTGTAACCAGCAACAGAATGTTGGACAAGTCACGGTAGGTGAGAGACTCAAAGAAGAGGGTGTCCTTAGCCTCGACGATACAGCAATGAGCTGGGTCCCAAAAGCGGCAGGCTTCGACCGTGGGACCATGCTGAGGAAGGCACACATGCGGCCTTGAGGTGAGACCTTGGACCCCTACTAATCCTGGTTACCAGACACAGGCTCAAGACCCCTAGACGTGAGCGGGAAGAAGGTCAGCACGATGGCCGAACCACAGCTCGTACGGTGTGACATGGTCTAGAAGGGCAACGTGCGGCAAGCAATTCCAGACCTACGTTGTGTGGGAGAAGCCCTTGAAGGCAAAGGACTTGAGGAGGCTGCACTAAGATCGCATAGCGCGAATCACATCCTCCATGGTGTGGTTCCAACGCTTAGAAACACCATTCTACTATGGCGGGACAGGGCGGGGAACTGATGAAAAACATCGTGCTCAGCAAAGAAGGTGTCCATCTCATGTAGAAACTCACCACCACAATCTGAGTGGAACGTGTGGAATGTGTGACAAGACTGGTGCTAAGCCATCACAAGCCACAGATGAACTGCCAGTGCGACATCGGTCTTGTTCTTAAAGAGTGTAGACCCATCGTATTTGGGTGAAGTTGACAGTCAGGGTGAGAACATATCGACACTGATGTGAGAGTAACTTGACTGGGAGGAGACCAAAATGGTTTGAGTAGTACAACTCCAAAAGACGCAGTTCCCAAGAACTGGATTCAAGGTAAATGCAGCGATGCATCTTGCCCTGAGCATGAAATAGGCAATCCGTCTCGGGCAACTTCTTCAAGGTGGCCGCATCAAGACCAAGGATTGCCTACATTCAAATGAGCCTGGACACACTGTCTGAGCTCACATGGCAAAGGTAGCAATGTAGCAATCGCTCGTGCTCAGGAAAGGGAACATGGGTGATGAAAATACGTGCATATGGGGAAGCAAGAGCAGAGACTGAGGGAACATTATGAGATACAAGATACAGACCATCCACAAATGAGGCACGCAACGCGATGGCACAAGTGTCATAAGTAATCACTGTGGCAGAGTCAGCAAAGACTTGAACATCAAAGCCCATCCTTGTGCATGCACCGAAAAAGAGCAAGGCGAGCTCGAGAGCGGAGAAAAAGCATCCGGAAATGTAGAAAGGGCCAGACGGGCCATAGGACCGCACAGCCCCATCCTCTTGGACAGGCAAGAACTGACCAGATATCGTAAGCACAAACTGAATAGACCCAACGTGTCCAAGAACCACGAAGTCATTGCGACGATAGGCCGCAGTGACTTTGTGGTGGGTGGCACCGAAGTCAATCATCCAAGAACCACCCATCTCATGACCTGTCTTTGACACTGTTAAAATATTCCAAATAAGTCTCCGCCTCCACTAGACACTCGGCAAAGGACTAAGAATAAAAAAAATTAGCAAGAATATGTTACTCATGAAGCCTAATGGTACTGACATGTCCATCCTCATCACAAGTTAACGGCATTATACCACAGTCATCATAACGGATAACAAACACAACTCAGCAATCTGTCCATGGAACACCCTGTTGTGATGATACACACACATCTCCCTAAGTGCAAAGTGCCAGTAGATGAAAAATCTCCACGATGGCGCAATCCCATTGGTTGTTACCTGAAGGAAGTAACTATGTACTCATGAGAGGAGTTGAAGCGACTCAGACAACATGATCCAAAGCGACATAATCGAAGCTGGAGAAGAGCTCCACGTGGTCCAAGTGTACTTTGATCATGATGATGTTGAGTGCCCACAGCTGCCTAATGCCAACTGTCCCAAGGCGTGTGTAGATGCGCATGGCATATCACCAGTAGTGAGGAAAGAGCTTCGAGTGACCTTGACACATGGAGTGGAACTCACGCAGCTGGGCTGTCCTCATTACGTAGGTCTCCGTAGCAAGCAATGTTAGAGCCAAATCCTTTCCATATCAAAGAAGGGGCGGAAGTTTACAACAATCTCCTATGTAGAGGAGGCCACGTGTCATTCTTGCAACTGTCTGGACATGGCGAAGGACTTTTATACACTAGAAGAAGTGTGCATGAAGGGAAGTCATGCATTAGGAAAGTTCTAAGAAGGTGGAAACAGGTTAACAATGTTGTTCTGAGATGCTTTTTGTCTAGGAAGGTGGAAAGTTTTGTGCACTAGGTAAAGTGTGTATACTCTTTTTTATTCCATTGATAAGCTTCCATGCAAGACACTCCAAGTGGAAATTTGGTAGATGGGGGAGGGGGTTTGGAGTGGAAAGTGTATATGGAGAGTGTAAGTGGAGGTGTATGGTTGGATGTGTAGGTTGTGTGTAGAAATGTGTACTTGTGTATGTTGGTTTGAGTGATGTGTTTGAGATTGGCTGATGGTCGTTGGGGTAGGGGAGGGAGAGGGGGGAAGGGGGGTTGAAAGTGTATGTGGGAATTGCACGTGAAGGTGTATGGCTGGATATGTGGGTTGTGTGTGGAGATATGAACTTGTGCATGTTCCTTTGAGTGATGTAGTTAGTGGTAGTTTGGAGGAGGGGGTTTGGGGTGGAAAGCATATTTGGGGAGTGAAAATGGTTACGTATGGCTGGATGTGTGGATTGCGTGTAGAAATGTGTACTTGTGTATGTTGGTTCAAGCAATGTTTTTATATTTGGTTGGTGGTTGTTTGGGGGGAGGGGGTGTGGGGGCAGAAAGTGTATGTGGATTCTGTAAGTGGAGGTGTATCACTGGGTGTATAGGATGTGTGTAAAAATTTGTGCTTGTGTACACTGGTTTAAGCATTGTGTTTGAGATTGCGTGGTGATGATTGTTTGAGGACGGGGGGAAGGGAGGGTGGGGGTACAAAGTGCATGTGGGGAGTGTAAGTAGAGGTGTATTTTTTTAATGTGTGGGTTTTGGGTGGAGATATACACTTGTGTAGGATAGTTTTGAGTGATTTGGTGAGTGGTGGCTGAAGTTGTACGTGAGGATTGCATGTGGAGGTGTATGGTTGGATAGGTGGGTTATGTGTAGAGACATGAAGTTGCGTATGTTCCTTTGAGTTATGTGGTTAGTGGTGGTTGAGAGGAGGGGGTTTGGAGTGGAAAGTGTATGTGGGGAGTGTAAGTGGAGGTGTATGGCTAGATGTGTAGGTTGTATGCAGAAATGTGTAGGTGTGCATGTCGGTTTGAGTGATGTGTTCGAGATTGGTTGGTGGTGGTTGGAGTGGGAGAGGGAGAGTGGGGTGTGGGGGAGGAAAGTGTATGTGGGGATTGCATGTGGAGGTGTATGAGTGGATAGGTGGGTTGTGTGTGGAGATATGGGGTGCGGCTGGTAAACGCTGGAATGCGTCATTAGGCAGTCTCAACGATGGATTCCAGCGATGGGCAGTCGGTCTTATCTACGGTGCTTCAGCCTTAAAGCCGTCCACGTACGGTGGCTCGCCCCTCCATGTCGATCCGTCCGGAAGGACTTTGTTCTTCCCGTGTTCAGTGATCCTCGTGGGCCCTACGAGGCGCACCAATGGCTGAACAGAATCTTCCCAACAATCCCAGTTTTCACCAATCACGTGTGAGCATCCATTGTTGGAAGCTCGATGCTTGTCCGCAGTTGGGAGAAGTTAATCCGGACCTGACCGCCTGCACCGGTCTTCTGACCGGCGGTGAAAATGATTGATAGGCAGGGTGAGGTGTGTGGAATATGAAAGTCCTCCAACAAAAGGTGCGAAGAACTGTCCGATAGCATTCAACAATGGAGTCCAGCGTTTACCAGCCGCACCCATGAACTTGTGTACCTTCATGTAACTGATGTAATCAATGGTAGTTTGGAGAAGGGGGTTTGGGGTGGAAAGTGCACGTGGGGTGTGTAAGTGGAGGTGTATGGCTGGATGTGTAGGTTGTGTGAAAAAAAATGTACTTGTGTATGTTGGTTTGAGCAATGTGTTTGAGATTGGTTTGTGGTCGTTGGGGTGGAGGAGGGAGAGGGGGCTGTGGGGCTGGAAAGTGTATGTGCGGATTGCATGTGGAGGTGTATATCTGGATATGTGGGTTATGTATAAAGATATGAACTTGTGTACATAACTTTGAGTGATGTGGTTAATGGTGGTTGGAAGTAGGGATTTTGGGGTGGACAGTATATGTGGGGAGTGTAAGTAGAGGTGTATGGTTGGATGTATAGGTTGAGTATAGAAATGTGTACTTGTATATGTTGGAGTGATGTGTTCGACATTGGTTCGTGGTTGTTGGGATGGGGGAGGGAGAGGGAGGTGTGGGGCTAGACAGTGTATGTGGAGATTGCACGTGGAGGTGTATCAATGGATGTATGGTTGTGTGTGTAAATCTGTACTTGTGCATATTTGTTTGAGTGATGTTTTTGGGATTGTTTGGTAGTCGTTGGATGGGGGGAGAGAGGCGAGGTGTCAGGGCAGAAAGTGTATGTGGAGTTTCTACGTGGAGATGTATGGCTGGGTGTATGGGCTATGTGAAAAAATCTGTACTTGTGTCAATTGGTTTGAGTGATGTATTTGAGATTGTCTGGGTGAGGGAAGGGGAAGGGGATTGTGGGGTTGCGAAGTGGGGGGTGTATGTGGAAATCTACTACCAGGTGAGTGGATTTCATGTAGAGAAATACACTTGTGTATGATGTCTTTGATTGATATGGTGAGTGGTGGTTAGGTGGAGTAGGGTAGAAAATTTTGTTTGTGCAAGTATACATCTTTTCCAAGAAGCACAAGTATGTACCTGAAAATTTCCTTGAGAAAACTTAAACAGATGAGGTAGAGTCTTACTGTAAACACCTTTCTCGTTAACGTTCCCAGGCACATAATGGCTACATTGGACATATTTACTTACAACTCAGACATATCTATGTATCTCAAGATAATGGTTAGAATTGTTTCACGATGCATCCTACATCTTTCCTAATCGTCTACCCGGACCAAAAACGAGCAGTCGTTTGCCTATTGGGCTTTTCAGCGCAAATGTCATCAGCCAAAGTTGCCACTTGAACAACGGTCAAGAAATCAATATTCGATCGAGCGACAGGTTGGCTACTGTACTTTCTGCTACACGTGGCACCAGAATTCACTCCGTCAAATGCCGATAGCCCCCCTCCCCCACCACCCGAATATTTACATCGCAATAGTCGGGTGTCGGGCTTCGCCGACAGCGGTATTCGGTTCCTGATGATTCTTCGCCGTTGATGTTTCAAAGCTCATTCCATCCAATAGTTCGCCGCTACTGTCTGTCAGATGAAAGAATACTGGCAAATCTTACGGTACTCCACGACTGCAGCAGTGTCACATTGTTCGAGCAACTC
>SZWC01006507.1:70241-93175 GCA_023375785.1 Penium margaritaceum
GGCGTGGCCGGATCATGGTAGAGCTTGAGCTTGGAGATGTCGAATACGTCCTGGACTGGCATAGAAGGCGGAAGAGCCAACCGAACTTGTCCGACTCGACACCGTGAAGCTTGATGTGCACCCTGTTGAGAAGCACATAATCACCAACCTTGAGCGTTTTGTGTGCGCGTCGGCGGTCCGCTTGTACTTTCTTCTTCTCTTGCACCTTTGTTAATGCATGCCGTGTCGCCGTCCAAATCTGTTTTAAGTCATGTGCGATAGACTCCACCGCAGGCAGGTTGCTTGCGATGTGCAAACTGAGGGGCGTGGTGGGCACCGTCCCGTTCACCACCTCACATGGCGCCTTGCCGGTGGAGGCGGATGTGGCGGAGTTGTACGCCAGTTTAGCGACCGACAACCACTGGTCCCACTCCGTCTCGTCTAGAGCACCCACTATACGGAGAAGCTGCTCCAGCATCTGGTTCGTTCTCTCCGTTTGCCCGTCAGTTTGCGGATGAAAACTGGTCAACAGCTGCACCTTACTGCCGTATTGCTCCATGAGTTCTCGCCATGACTTGTTTATGAAGCGCGGGTCTCGGTCGCTCACGATGGACCGAGGCACGCCCTGGAGATGCATCACGTGCTCAAGGAACTGCCGAGCCGTGCCTTCCGCGCTCACTGTATCACACGTTGCAATGAAGTGCGACATCTTGCTGAAGAGATCCACCACCACCAACACCGCATTGTGGCCTGCCGCTGTCTTGGGCAAACTCGTGATGAAATCCATGGAGATGTCTTACCACGGCTGCTCGGGGATGGGCAAGGGTTGGAGGTGACCCGGGGTCTTTGTCCTCCGCGCCTTTGGGCATTGGCACATGTCACAACCCCGGCAGAATTCAGCCACCTCCGATGACATGGTGGGCCACCAAAAGAAGCGAGTCACCGTCTTCAATGTCTTGTCGGCGTCGAAGTGACTGCTCGGGCCACTATCATGACACTCCTCCAAAATCAGCTGCCGAAGTACGGGCACCGCGGGGATCACTACCTACTGCATGCCGCACCGTTGCGAATACAGTGCCTTGAAGAAAAAATCACCGAGCATCAAATTCTCCATGCGCCTCGTATCCCTCCGTGAAGAGCTTCACAAGGAAGGCATCCTCATGGATGGTGAGAAACACGACCCGCATCATAAAGTCCAGTTGCCGTGAGAGTGCATCGGTTGGATTGATGCGACCCAGCCGATACACAATCTTGTAGTCGAAGTGCGACTTGAGGTACTCCACCCAATGCACATGCTGCCGAATCAGGTTCGACTGCTTCTTGAAGTACTTCAACGCGTGGTGGTCGGTGTTGACTGTGCATTTTCATGCTCCGAGGTAGCACTGCTAGTTCTTGAAGGTTGCGACCACGGCGAGCATCTCCTTGTGATGGGTGGCGTAGTTCAGCTCCGCCCGCGCAACTTGGACGAGTAGTAGGCGACCGGCTGCGACCCGTTGCCCAAGTTCTGCAAAAGGATCCCACCAATGGCCAGGTCCAATGCATCCGTCGCCATTTCAAACTCACGGCCACTGTCGGCCAAGTGCAAGGCCGGCGTGGAGGTCAGAACCCTTTTGAGACTCTCAAAGGCTTCTTGTTCACTAACTCCCCAACTCCACTCGCGATCCTTGCGAGTGAGATTAGAGAGTGACGCTGAAACTCCCGCATAGCCAAGGATAAACTTTCGGTAGTAGTTGCAAAAGCCAAGGAACACTTGTACATCGTGCACACTACGCAACTTTGGCCACTCTTGCATGGCCGACACCTTGTGCGGGTCCATGGCAATCTGTCCATTGCCAATTATGTATCCAAAGAGTTCAAAATTTACCACCGCAAACTCAAATTTAGTGAGCTTTGCGAAAAAACTTCTCCTTCCTCAAAATCTCAAGGACCTTTTTCACATGCTCCTCATGCTCCTCCGCCGTCCTGCTATACACCAAGATGTTGTCGAGGTGAAGCACCACGAAGTCATCCAAGTATGGCCTAAAGATGATGTTCATGACCGCCATGAAGGTGGCCGGCGCGTTGGTTAACCCGAAAGGCATCACAAGAAACTCGTAGTGACCATAGTGGGTACAGAAGGCCGTCTTTTTCACATCACCTGCTACGATGAGAATCTGGTGGTAGCCGGAACAGAGGTTGATCTTTGTAAAGAATCAAGCTACACGGAGCTGATTGAAGAGCTCCTCGGCTCGTGGAAGTGGGTACCAGTTCTTGATGGTCAACTCGTTCAACGCCCGGTAGTTCACGCACATGCGCATCTCCCCACTTCCAAGCACACTCCATGCTAAAGAAACTGTGGCTTGTGCCACAATCCAGCAGAATCCCCGCCTTCTCCTTGACGCCTTTCACTCATGCCTCCAAGAGAAATGCGGGCTGCTCCACCTCATACCCCGTGTCCCATGCCTTGACCTCGAAAACCCCCTTGATTGTCGCAAGGCATTTGGGTGGACGGTCAACTGGCGGTTTGGGCTGAGAGGAGCCAGGAGTAACACCATTTACTCCCGGCTCTCCTCGTTTCCCGACTCCTTTGTTTCTTTCTCTGCTTCTATCATGGCTTGCTTCCCCGTCCCTTGCCTCTTACCCTTGCCGTCGTCCTTCCTTGGACTCCGATAATCATGCGTAATGTGGCCAGGTTTGCCATAGTTGTAGCTCTTATGCTGCTACAACGCTATGATCTCCATGGGTGCGTCATCGCTCTTGGCCCCCTTGCCGAAAACACCACCAAAAGAATTGTGACTGTTGGCGTGAGCCTGGTGCACACGTGAGTCGTACCATTCTGCTACTACGATCATTGCCAGCAGGTCGTCGTTAAGGTCGTCTATCACCATCACAGCTCGGGCATCGTTCTTGAGGCCGTTGCTATAGTGGAAGCACAATTCATGGGAGTCGAAGCCACAGTTGGCAACGATCTCACAAAACCTGCTGGTGTAGTCGGTAAGGCTGCCAGTTTGGCGAAGCCGACACAGCTTGGCACGCGCGTTGTTTCTCATGTCACCCACGGTGAAGCGCTTAATGAACGACTCCCTGAACTCCTTGTGCGAGGTTGACCATTTGAGGGTAGGGTCGCCACTGCTGCAGGTTGGAGCCGATGAGGTTGAGATTCCAATCGCGGCCACAATGCCGGTGACCATTGCTGCTTCACTACCGTGTGGATTGGACTGCATCACATCGACCCACCAATCCAACGATGCCCCTCTCATCAGGGTCACGGCATAGTCGCGGCACGCCTCGTACCTTGAGGCATCCATGCCGATGGTGGTGAAGTAAAACTCTAGTCCGAGTATCTAAGCGTGTGCAGCTGGCCCATCCTTCTTCGATGGGTCAAACGGCTCCAACTTGGGCGGGCTCGAGACGCCTACCGTAGGTCCGTTTGCGGTGGCAACTGCCACTGGTATTGTCAATGGACGCTTCACGAGCTCTTGATTGAGGTACTCATTTTGCTTCTCCAACAGGTCCATCTTGGCCTGCATGTTGGTGAGCAACTTCTCCAATGCTGCGGCTGCTGTTACTTTGCCTTGCGCGTCAAATTTTGCGGCCAACGAGCACGTGACGGATGAAGTCATCTCTACGTCCGGTATAACTTCTTCCTCAATGGGTCCTCCAGTTACCGCCTTGTCACTGGAGTGCATGGTTGGCCTTGGGCACGGATCCGCCAAATAGAAAAGATGTGTGCTCGTCTATGCTGACCAGGTGAGGTTGCCACGTAGATGATTGTGCCTCTGAGCCAAGGGTGGCTCTGATACCAAGTGTGAACCGGGCGCGGTGTGCTAGCCTTAACCGGATGGTGTAGGCACCAACCAGCGGCAACAGCGACCAAGGGGAGGCCGGTGTACACCTTCACAAGGTTGAAAAAGTATAGGATAGGATAGCATAGGATGCATAGGAGAGCATGGGAACACGTGTGGCACAGTGGGAGTAAAGTGTACTTGTTATTCCAGTGTCAACATACAAGAGTATATGCACAAGATGACACATCCTAGGCGACCCGAGGTCGCTGAGCCGTACGTGGATCTATACGGGCTAGGGATGAGCGTTATTGTCTCAGCATCACGTTATTCATCTTTCCAGCTTTCCAACGCACCAAGAATCGCATCATCCTGTGGAGGAACAGTCGAGATATGGTCGTTTCTGTGAACCACAGCAATCTGCCGTTGGCAACACCACTAGGGCGGTGACGGCCGCCCAAAGCGCCCTTTCTGGAAATAACACATCGGGGCGCCATTCCGAAGTGTCCTTAGCTCTCAATGATCCATGATTTATTGACTATTTGGGCCCCAAGGTGCGTTTCGGCCTTGTTGGGTCTTCTGAGGGTCGAGCCTTGGCTGATGAATTCCCGTCACTTGTTTTCCCCTCTGCTGGTCCAACCTTTGGCCGGGTGTAACTTCCTCAATTCTTGATGGATCGACCCCGTTCTTGGGTCGATCTCCCACGGTTTTTCCTGTAGATTCAAAAAAAAAAGTCAGATCTCACATTCAAGGAAGCCTCAAGCCGTGATCAGTGTTGTTGGCACTTTCTGGCTTACAAACTGAGTCCTTTACCGAGCTGTCGCATGGTCTGAACACATGAGCTCCAGCCTCCACCTTCCATTCCCATCCTTGGCCTCCAGTTGTCTACTCCAGTTTGATTTTGACTGTCGAGTTTGGGGATCACCATTTTTTTTGGATGGAGCCCTTCGCGGCGGGTCGCATGGTGGGACTGTGTCTTCCTTGGAGTGGGTTAAGCATTGGCAGTTGTTCACCCTCCCCCATCTCCTTGCTGTGACTTCTAGTTGTCTTGCATCCTCTCTGGCCCTTGCCTTTAGTGTCGCACAGTGTCATGTGACCCCTCTGTCTTGAGTGTCAAGTGGCTTCTATATCATCGATTTATGAGCCACTCATCACATGACATAATCTTGTGGCGCATTTTTCACAATGGAGCCTGTCAGTGACGTACGCTTTGTCCACACTAGCTCGGGTAAGATATTGCTAGTTCAGGGCGTTAGTGTTGTGCTTTTTTTTTTTCCATCGTACGACTTCTTCTTGCCTGATATCCTCTTTGTCCCTGTGCTTGAGGACAACTTGCTGTCGGTCACAACCTTGGGTCATCAAGGCATGGACTTCGTCTCATCTCGTGACGTTGGCATTGTGTCACTTCAATAATCTTGCCATCTTTTTCTTTGTGGTCTACATTACAACAAATCGTATTGTGTGCACTTCCTTGCACCATGGTCCGCGTTTGCTGTAGCAGTGCACGTTCATATAGCCCCCTCACTTTCCCCTGCACACACACGTTTGCTCCATCGTTGCCTGTGTCATGAGAATACCACAACCATCCATAACCTCTTGCGTCATCAGCCTACAGTCGGTCTTGACCCTGGCACATTCCCTACACCATGCACTGCTGACTGTGTTGATTGTGCACAAGGCAAGCTGCATCGGCCATCCTTTGCTTTGTCTGCCTCCCGCATGCTGCACCCCCTTGCCCTTGTCTATGCAGATGTTATTGGCCCAATCCGTGATGAATTTCTTGGGGGTGTTGGTCGGTACGACTTGTGTCCTACGGACAATTTCTCTCGCTTTTGATGGATCTTTGCCCTTCGTAAAAAAAGCAATGTTGGGCCCACAATCAAGTATTGGCTTGTCTAGGCTAAGCGAGCTTGCTAGCGCAAGCTGATTGCACTTCACCACGATCGTGGTGGGGAATTCATGGGTCCTACGACCCGCTTCCTCTAGTCTCAAGGAGTGCATTAGGATCTCTCTTCTCCATATAAGCCATAACAGAACGGAGTGTCGGAACGTTGAAACAACATTCCTGCTGATGGTGTTCACACCATTCATGTCGAGTCCGGCCTCCCTCCGCTGTTTGTCTTCGAGTATATGTCATACATGACGTGGGTTTGGAACCGTGTTCCCCAGGGTCACTGCCTCCTCATGTCACGCAGAAGTCAGAAGCCATGAAGTCCATGCAGATGTCCGACCATGGTTCGTTTGGTACTGGTAGCGGTCGAATCAAACTTGGGGATTTGGTTCGTCTTCCAGTAGTTTGTGATATTGGTTTGCATCTTGACCCAACAGTAGTATTTCAAGAGTTTTTTCAGCATCTTCTCCTCGTCGAAGTGTCCACCTGGACTTATGTTGTGGTACTCCTCCAATATCATGCGACATACTTCATGGCTAGGGGGTACAACGGCCTAGCGAGTGAATCACTGTCACCAGTATGGCCCGACAAACCATAAATTTGTTTGGTCGTACCTGCCGAAATCTTTGTAACCCTTCACAAAAAACCTCACGAGGTACAAGTTTTTTTCAATGAGTAGCACGTTGAACTTTTCCATTGGATCCTGTCGCTGACTTTGAACATCCGATGAATTAATTTTTCTGGTTTGGTACTCATTGTTGTAGTCGAAGTTGGATTCAATGAATATTTCTCAAGTTTGTCAATGGATCACATCTGGCCAAGTCTTGAGATACTCTAGCGTATGGTGATTGGTGCGGATGACACATTATTGGCATTCCAGATAGCACCACCATATCTTGAACATGTGCACGACTATCACCAGTTTATCTTTGTGCACCGCATAGTCCAGATCCAGCCCACGACATATACATGACCGCTTGTTCTCCATTGCCATTGTCTTGGAGGAGAACGACTCTGATTGCTCGACAGAAATATCAAAGGCCATGATATGTTTCACCGCTGGTCATGCCAATTGTAAGGTTGGCACAGAGATTAGAGCATTTCTCCAAGGGTTGAATGCTTTTTGTTTGTCATATCTCCAGTTCCACTCGGTGATTTTATGAGTGAGATCGGAGAGACTCATTGACACTTGATCATTGTCCTTTAAGAATTGATGACAGTAGTTATAGAGATTTAAAAATCACCTGGACTTTGTGGACGGTGGTTAGCACTGGCCAATCAGCAACCGCTTCCACTTTCTTTGGGTCCATTGTAATCCGTTCGACGTCAATGGTGTGCTCCAAAAACGTGATGGAATGACAATCAAAGTCACACTTCAAAGAATTTCCATGGAATTTTTCTCTTTATAAAATCTCAAGAACGTCTAGAGACATCCACTGTGCTCCTCCAGCGTGCGGCTGTACGTCAAGATGTCATCGAGATATACAACAAGAAAGTCGTGGACCTACTACCAAGAAGTGTTGTTCATGGCCGTCATAAATATTGCTGGGGCATTTGTGATTCTGAATGGCATATGTGTGAACTTGAAGTGCTTGTAGCGGGTGCAGAACGTTGTCTTTGTAATGTCCTTATCAGATACGTGGATCTGATATTAGCCTCTCCAAAGGTCAATTTTGATGGAAATTCTTGCTCCCTGGAGTTGGTCATCAAGTTCATCTTCTTGTAGCAAGGGGTAGCGCTACTTGATGATATATTTGTTCAAAGTCCTGTAGTCCATGCACTTTTACAATTTTCTGGTCTTCCATTTGACCAAGAGTACCAGTGTGGCATATAGTGACGTGGATGGCCTGATTATCCCCTGACCGAGCGTCTCATCTAGCTTACTTTTCATCTTGGTCAGGTTGTGGCCGCTCATCCGATAGGTCCCTTTGACAGTCGATCTACTGCCCAGCTTCAGGTCTATCTGATGATTGATGCTACATTGTGGATGCGATTATCAAGGCAGCCTATTGGGGAAAACCCCTTCAAACACCTCAATAAGCAATGCAAACTCCTCCAAAAACACTTCAATTCTTTTATGTATTGAGGCTGATGAGACGGTTGTTATTGCTCTTGCTAACGCAATCTCCTCCAATACCCCTGGTTACACATGGATCAATCACGCTTGAGGTCTGTGTTGCAGGTATGGCTTGGCCACGTCCAGAGATATCGGTATCGTGCGTCGGGTTGCGGCTGCTGTAGCTTCCTCTGTTGCTTCCTCTTTTGCTGTTTCCCGTAACCGCTGTTGTGTTGTGGGTCAGTCGATGCCATTAATGCTGACTCATCACTTGCGGATTGTGTTGTTTTTTTGGTCACTCATTGGATAAGTCCTCCAGACCTTTACATCATGCAGCTCCTTGATTTGCACTCGGAGTGGCTCACGATGTCAACAAATCTACAGTTGTACATCGACGGTTTCTCCTTCAAACACCCCATTTTTGGTCTGCAATTCTAGATTTTGAGTAATTTTGTTGCTTACAAAACTATGAGAACGTCCTCTGTCCAGCAGTGCTGATGTCGTTCTACGAATTCTGTAATCTCTCGGTTGCACTCATAGCAGTATTACTGGTTGGTCGTCCTCATACTCCTCATGGAGTTTTGTAATTTCATGAATCCTCATTTACGGTATAGAGACCCATTCAAATGAGCAATTGGTTGGTGCAGAATGTTTTTGTCCGGAAAGGAGCTTCACTGTCTACTCTTGTCCTTTGCCGGTTTCCAACTCCTCAATTTTTGTCTGTGACTTCCTCCCCCCTTCTGGCCTTCTGCTGATATTTTTGACAATGGTAGGAGAGATAACCCAGCTTCTCCCAGGTCAAGCATAGTCCTTAATTTCATAGCAATGACAGTATCGATTTCCAACAGAGACAAGGACTCCATTGATTGCAACCTTCCATGGCCACAATATGGTCTTGGGGTAGCCAGCCATTGGATTCCTACATCCGAGCATTGTACTAGGCGCTGTCAATGCGATCAGCTACTCAAATAATTTGCGGCAGATTATCTTGGATGCCGAACATTGTGATGGCTCACCAAATCTCATGTTTGAGGCTGTTGTAGTAGAAATAGAGTTCATCGGGAGCAATGTCAATGTCGGTGATGATTTTTGGGAAAAATTGCGTGTACTCTACCACGTGAGGTTTTTGAAGCAATGTGTTGGACTTCTTGTTCAGATTCTGTAAGCGTGCACGGAAGGCGTGTGTAACGTCATTCCAGTTTTCTGGAAGAATCTTGGCACATCAAGCTCATTCGCTGAACAGGTAAAATGTTGTGGTCGATGATGTGAGAGTAATTACGTAAACTGTTGATCTCGATTTGCCAGTCTCCTACTTCTGTTGCATGTCCTTTAGATTGGCCCATCAACTCAATGCCATGCCACGCAAAAAGAAGGTTGCGAGGTTATTTTTTTTTATTTTTAACCCCAGCAGTGGTGAAGTACACCTTGAAAACTGTCAACCACATCCGGGCCGCCGTTCCTTCTACATATTTAGGATTGAATGGTTCCAGAAGTGTCAACCAGATTTGAGGTTCACTCAAGAGTTGATTGTTCCTTTCTGTGAGCACTGTTTCCCACACACGCTTATTCTTAAGATCCTCCATCACCGTGGTGAGTTGTTGGAACAGACAATTATTAAGGCTCTCGAGTCCCAACAGCTTCTGCTACAGCTCGTCGTTGATGCGAGCCTGTTGGCCGGTGTCTCCTTCCATCATGCAAGGTATCATCCCGACGGGCAATGGTGGAGGCGAGGAGTTTGCCGAGCCTGAGGTGTCCATCACCGGATTGGCTATTGGAGTCGTCGGCGTCGTACCACCCGCGATACCTGCCACTGTTGCTGCCTGGTTTGCCTTGAGAGCCTCGTGGATTTCTCACCGTTGATCCTATGTTGAAAAAATCTTCGTCGGTTCCCCACTGCCTTTTTTCAGATACGGTGGCTCCTTTCACCGGCGTTGTCATGAGGTATGCAATCTTCTGATCGGAAAAGATTTGCAAAAGACTTGTGCAAGGTTGTCGCCTGGGAGAAAATTCATCGGTCACCCCTCCAGTGCTGCTGTGCTTTGATACCAAGTGTTACTCTGGATGAAACATGGATGGTTCACAGGTAGAAGGTGTGAAGCAAAAGGCAGCTCGAAGTATGGGGAAATATGGACAACTTGTATTTCGCCGTAAGTGTACTTCAATGATAACTGTCAAAACTGTAGAGCGCATGCATACATACCAGACAAAAAACAAGGATGAGCCATACGTGGGACCTCAACCCCTCAAGTCAAGCGACGCATGGATGCTAAGGCCAACCAAATACCCAAGTTTCCTTCAACTACAAACGATGCCAAAGGAACCATGGAAGTATATCTCCATGAACTTTTTGACATCGTCATCTGCCACATCGGTGGGGTCTGATGAAATACTTGTGGTGGTCGGCCGGTACCCGAAGTTATTGCACTTCATTCGGAGAACCAAAATGGCCATCACCGAGGGAACATCGTGGCTGTTCCTCAACCACATCGTCCGACTACGTGAAGTCCCCTCCTCCATCACCAACGATCGAGATGTAAGGTTTATCAGCAGATTCCGGTGGAGCTAACGACTCACTACGTCAGTCGGATCTAGCTATTGACGACCTTCCATTCCCAAAATGACAGGCAGACCGAGCGAACTAATAAGATGCTCAAACAGCTACTCCAAACTCTGTGTGAGCCACATGGCACTGACTGGTTGGTCAAGCTACCAACCACTCAACTCGTATACAACTTGGAAACCTTCCCAACCACTGGGAAAATTTCCTTCAATGTGGTTTATGACAAACTACCTCTATCTCCAACAGGTTTATAGATTTCAAGCAACAGATCGGTAGTCGACATTCAGCGATTAAGTCTTCAGAGCATATGGGACGAGACTTGCCCGACACTCACGAAGACTCTGGTGCAAATGACAGGAGCTGATGATGAGCATTGGACAGATACCAAACTTCACATTGGTGATTACATCCTGCTCAGCTAGGCGAACATCAAGGTACAAGGGAATGAGTGTGCCAAGCTCAGACCTAAGTGGCTGGGGCCGTTTGTCATTACAGAGATGTGGATACCTGTTGCTGTCAAACTTTGAACACGTAATAGCATGGCTATCCACCAGGTGTTTCAAATTAGCGAACTCAACTCTACCGGGACCAAAGAGTGTACTTTTTTGGAAGAGACGTACCTCCACCGCCCCCCGTAGAAGCAGACAAAGGCACGGAGTACAAGGTGAAAGATATTCTTAGACACCAACGACGCGGAAAAGCAACAGAGTATCTGGTCAAGTGGCAGGGCTACGATGCATCACATGACAGCTGGGAGCCGTACTACAACCTACAGGTCATCAATCTACAGATTGGGAACTATTTTGGTTGGCATTGACATACGTCTCCCAATGCGCCGGAAGGTTGCGGTTAAAAGGGGGGAAGTGATACGTCCCTGACATACACGAGTCCCTACTCAGCGCATAGACATTTTTTTCCTCACATTCATGTCCCACCGCGCTTCGACCTCCAGAGTTTTACGCCAATTAGCTGAGAGTAGTTTGGTGAACTGTCCCAACCTTTGATGTTCTGTTTCAGAAGGTTGTGAAAGGTTTGATCACGTTGGTGGAGTTTCTCAAAGCATCCTCTCACAACACAGCGTCGTATGCGTCGCTTGACTTGAGCACTGAAGACCTCAAGTATACCGTACTGCTCTTTGAACGAATTCATGAATTTGGCTATATCCATGCAGTAATTCATGCAACTTCAGTTACGCTTCATTAATTGGGTCAGAACAGACTGTCAATTGTGGAAGAAAGATAGTAAAAGACATGGTGTTTTGCTTCTTTTTTTTTTTTAATGTTTCATGCCCATCCGCAGGTGTTCCAAGATTTCGATGCACTTTAGCCAGGCACACACGTGGTTTGCGCCACGTCAGTAGCACGTCTTGTGCCGATGGGAGGAGCCACATATGGGGACGTGGAGTCCAGTGGGGCAGAATCTACAGATTTCAGGTTTCGGTGGTGTGTTGGCCGTCAGGAGGTCAGAACTTCCGGATTCAAACACGCCTCCGGATCTCCAGAAAATGAAAATCGGTGTGTACGTGTGGCAGATGTACGAAATCAAGGATACAACATGGCCCATTTCATTCATTTTTTACTACAGGAAAATAAATGGAATGAGGTGTGAATGTAAGTTACACCATGAAAGTTGTCTTTGACCACAAAATCAAAGATCAGTACGGTACCTCGTTCTTGTCTCTGTACTTGCGCATATGCACTTATCGTTGAATTACACAACTGCTAACTACAAGTTACTCAAGTATCCCATTTTCCCAAAGTGTTCTTTGCTCCGTAAATTTTGACTGCGAACCACTTACATTTTGCCCGGCATAGCACAAATCTGGCGCCTTTGTAATCCCCATATTTTCTCTGTAACGATATGTTTCTACCGGTGTGTGCTTCCTGTTCCACCAAAGTTGAAGCGTAGACACAAAGCATACTTGCATGTGTGCATTGTGAGCACGTTTGTGCTTGTACATCCAGTTGCTAGAATGACATCGTGTAGGACTGCATATGAAGGAACACATTATGGACACGTCTAAAACATGAAGTGCAAGTCTTACTAAGAACAAAGCATATAAAGTTTGAGGAAACTTTGTTCTACAATCTGGGAATTTGATTTCAGCTTTGTTTGCGGCACACATGTGCACAGTAAAATCCAATGATTGTCTGGAGTAGGGGTTAGGCTGGTTTCTGTCACATTCAGTGACTGGAAGATCGCCACCCATTCAAGACGAATGGCTACTTTGTGTTATGCTGGGAAGATTATGGAAGGTTCACAGGTAGAAGGTGTGGCGAAAACGAGGATTTGGGAAGTTGAGGCACTTGAGTGATTGGGAACTAGTTGTAAGTGCACTTTGATGACAAGTGTCAGAACTGTCGAGTTAATATATACAAGATAGGAAAATAGAATGAGGCATACTTGGGGTCTTAGGAGCTCGAGTCGAGCGACGCTTGTGACGTCACGTTGTGAGAGGCTGCTTTCAGAAGCTCCACCGAGAAGTCAGGGGATTTTGAGAATGTCAAGGCGTGTCTTTACAATAGTCCAATACAGTTGAGAAGTAGACTGAACAGAATAAAAATATCGATACAGTTCATGGTAGTTCTCTCGACTCTTCTAGAAAGTTGTTGAACCTGTCAAAAACTTCTAAAAAAGAGCATAAAAGGTCTTAGCAATTGGAAAAAAAGCCCTCGGCCGAACTGCGTACAAATACGGAGGTGGACGTGATGTGGGCCATGAATGTAAGGACAGGAATGTCCTTGTAAGGAGTTTAGTGACTCGTCTACATCGGAGATGTAACACTTTCTCCGCCCCTTAAGACGTGATGTCCCCGGGCGTTACAAGAAATAGGTCGATGCTGGCTAGAATAACCATCAATCTGTTCATTGATGTCCCGTAGGTTGTTGTAGGGCCTCCAACTGTTGTACGAAGCGTCGTAGCCCTGCCATTTGACAAGGTTCTCCTTCTCTACGATGTTCAAAAATATCTTTGACCACATACTCTGTGCCCTTGTCCGCTTCTACAGGTGGTGGCGGAGGCAGATCTTTGCTCGGGAAGTGTTTTCTGGCATCCCGGCAGAGCTTGAGGTGGCTGATGTGGAACACTAGGTGGATAGCCATGCTGTCAAGGAGGTGCGGCTTTGTGATGACAGGCGTCCGCATCTCTTCCATCGTGAATCGCCCCACCCACTTAGGTCTCACATTTGCGTATGCCTGTCCTTGCAATCGGGCGTTTACTGAGCTGAGTAGGACCTAATAAGCGACGTGAAATCTGGTGTGTATCCGATGCTTGTCGGCTGCTCCATTCATTGCCGCTTGAGTCGTTTTGAAAGTCTGGCAAGTCTATTCCCAAAGAATTTTGAAATATTGCCGTTGATTTTTTAATGCTTGTGTATTGCTTGAACTCATCAAACCTGCCGGAGGTGCGGGTAGTTTTACCATGAACCACCTCGAAAGGATTTTTTCCTGTTGCTGTGAAGGTCACAGACTTGTAGGCGAGTTTGGCGGTCAGTAGCTTGACGAACCTGTCAATGGCATGTGGATCACATAGCATTTGGAGTAGTTTCTTGAGCATCTTATTGGTGCTCTCAGTCTGCCCATCAGTCTGGGGATGAAAGCCCGTTGATAGCTGGATCCCACTGTCGTAGTGAGTCATCAGCTCCCGTCAGAAGCTGCTGGTGAACCTTCCATCTCTGTCGCTTTTGATGGAGGAGGGGATGCTGTATAGTCAAATGACATTGTTGAGTAACAGCGGCACTGTTCCCTCGGTGGTGGCTGTTGTTGTCGTTGAGATGAAGTGTGACATCTTCCAGAATCGGTTGACCACCACAAGTGTTGCATCAAATCCCTCCGGTATGATGGGATAACCCAGAACAAAGTCCATGGAGATGTCCGACCATGGTTTTTCGATACAGGTAGTGGTTGAAACCAACTCGGGAGTTTGGTTTGTCTCGACTTATGGTGTTGATACACATCTCATATCTTGAAGTAGTTTACATCGTCTTTTTACATCTTGTCCCACTAGTGGTACTTCGTGAGTTTCTTTAGCATCTCGTCCTTGCCGAAATTTCCACCTGGACATGTGTCATGCCACTCCTCCAATAGCATACAAAATAACTGGACGTTAGGAGGTGTGACGACCTGGCGAGTGAATCACCGTTGCCAACATGGTCTATCACACAAGAATTATGTTTTGTTATGGCCGCCGAACTCCTTGTAACCCTTCATGAACAGCCTCACGAGGTATGGGTCTCATTTCATTTGCAACGTGCTTATCTCAGCCATAAAATCTGGTCATTGACTCAGAGCATGTGCTGGACTTGTTTTTTTAGGACAGTACTTGATGTCGTCGTGAAAGTTTGACTCGAGGAACTCCATCCGTCGAGTTTGTCGATGGCTCAGATTGGGCTGGGTCTTGAGATATTTCAGTGCATGATGGTCAGTACGGAGGACACATCGTCAGCATTGAAGATAGCACTGTCATGTCTTGAACACGTACAGGACTGCCAACATTTCTTTTTTGTATATCGGCCTACTATCCATTTTTTGGCTCAGTCCACTCCAGCTCCATTGTCTTGATGCACTCGGGCTAGCTGCTACTGTGGTTCAACCCAAGACAATATTTCTGAACGGTGACCTTGAGGAGGACGTGTAGATGGAGCAGCCTGAGGGTTATGTGGTGGAAGGGCACGAGGATCATGTATGCAAGCTTGTGAAGCACTCTATGGCCTGACACAAGCACCGCGTGCATGGTGCCACAAGATTGAGGATCAGCTGGCTAGCCATGGTTTTGTACGCAACAAGGCAGATCATGCGGTCTATGGACGCACACAGGACGCAAGCCAGGACATCATCCTGCTCTATGTTGATGACTTGCTTATTACCTCTGACTCATAGTCTCTCCTCGAAGATTCTAAGCTGTACCGTGTAGCAAAGTTCGACATGAAGGACATGGAAGAGCTGAGCTACTACCTTGGTCTCCAGATGAAGGAAAATTGGGAGCAGTAGAACTTGGAGCTGTGGCACAGCACTTACATGATTGAAATCGTGAAGTGCTTCAACATGGGAGGTGCATAGAAGGTGGCGACACCGCTGGAAGTGGGAGTGAAGCTAGGCATCACGCAGGCTCCTCACGGGAAGCATCATAGCAGCCGCATGGAGGTGGTACCATACAAAGGAGCAGTCGGGAGCCTAATGTATGCAGCCGTCAAAACATGTCCCGAAATCAGCCAAGTAGTGGGAGCAGTAAGCAAGTTCTTTGCCAACTCGGGTATGCCACATTGGGAGGTGGTCAAGCTCATGCTGCGCTACCTCGATAGCAGCATCAGCCTTGGCCTCATGTTCAACGACAATAACAGCTCCATCCTCATCGGCTAGAGCAACGCAGATTGGGACGGAGATCTGAAAACAAGGAAATTGACTAGAGGTCTTGTGTGTTTTCTCAGAGGAGCAGGATTTAGCTGGTGGAGCAAGAATCAGGCTTGCATTTCTCTCTCCTCCGCCGAGGCAGAGTACGTCGCTTTGAGTGAAGAAGCAAGGAAGCAGTGTGGCTGTGTCAGCTGTTGGAAAGTCTTGGACAGCAACGTACAACTGCAATGACCATGAGCGGCATAGCGCTCATGAAGAACCCAGATTTCCACGCCTGCACCAAGCACATCAACCTGCACTACCACTTTGTCCACAAGCTCGTGGCAAAGGAGGTGGTGCACATCTAGTTCTCCCCCTCAAGGATGATGCTGGGAGATTTCCTGACCAAACCGCTGGCAACACATCGCTTTCAGTGGTTGAGGGCACAATGTGGACTTGTGTGATTCTTATTCTTGCAAAGTGGGAGAATGATGGATGTAGGGTGCCAAAAAATGAGCAAAGTGGGTTGCTCGATAAAAATAATCAGGCACAATAGATGCATAGAGCATGTTTTCTTGATCTGTAGCACTTAACAAAACTCGATTCGGAGTGTGTTTGAAGGAGATGTGGATTTTCAAGGTTTGGTGGCAGTGGGTCCGGTTTAAATGACGGCTCCTGCAATGCCTGCATGAATGACAGCCAGGATGATTGGCCAGGAAGGCTTGAAGTGGCCTTCAAGGTAGAAAGGCAGCAGGAGAAATTTTTTGGGAGCTTCAAGGAAGGCCCCCACCAAGACGATTGGTTGTGCACATGGCAGGGATAGTAATTTTCTTGTGTGAGAGTGTGACTGTCGCTCATTTGCTAGGCTAGGAGATGTACTTAGGCTTGTTAAAAGCTTACTTTCTCATCCATGAGTCAAACCAATCATTTTTTCTCCTTGCACAACTTGACACGCTTCCGTATCTTTGTCCCTGCAGCTGCAACTTGTCTCTCAAATACAATTGGTCCTGCCTAACGACTCTTGGTGAGCCTTATCACCTCTCTGTGAGCTGCTGAAGATTCTCTCATGATTGTATTTGGATGGGTGGCCACAACCACTCATCACCACATTGCTTTTGCTGTCAACCTACTTACACAGTTTTCGTAGTGTCCCCAGGTTGTCTCCTTACAGGCTACGTGAGACTGGTATTGCACATGGTCTACGCTCTGAACCTTGGACTCTCTTCACGCAGATAGTGCTCAATGGCATTTGACAGCAACACTAACAGTGGCTCGGCATGGAGCCCGGATGGGAGGAGTTAGAGGGGGAATAAGTTGCTGCATGATGGCACCGCTGTCTCTAAGCACAAAGTCAAGTGGTGATGTGTTTCGCACAACATGTTGGCGAATGATAACGTGGCACGCGGTGCAAGGGGCTACTCATGTCATTCAGCTAATGTGCTTTCTCCATGATTTTTGCCTGTTTTAGCCCACAACCATACTAAATTGTAGCACCTGAAGTGCTCTTGCCATGGCGGAGAACCCTTATATGTTTCATGCTCGTACAATCATTTTGTTGTTGAGCATCACTTTATGCGTGATATGGTGCAGTAGCAATGACTTTTATTTAAGTGTGAAACTACGTGTGGCGGTCTCAATTCAATACAAAATATCTAGCGCGTGGAAATTTCTCTTTGGGCTAAGTCATGCGCTTGGTGATGGATGAGCATGGGGGGACTGGCTTCCCGCTGGCATTTTCTTGTCCTCGTATCAATGACTGAACGTATAGGGACATGAGCTCAATCAAGTCGTAAGGTACCATTGGAATTTTCAATTGTAGTCACCCTTGCATTTGCTAGTTAAGTGTGTGGAGGGATTAGGATAGTGAGGAGATCCTCACATGAGACACATGCGATGGACGTGGAAGTTGTACTTAGACAACAACAAAGGAAGAACTAGGAGAGGGAGCGAGTGTTTAAGAGCCGGTGAGTGCACACTCACGTCAAGAATCAAGCCGATCAAGCCTGCGCCGCCATCTGGGGGTCATGCCTAGCCTCTCGATGTTAACCAAGGGCGGCTACTCACCGGTTTACAGCCAACAACTAACATGGTGGCCACCTAAGGATCAGCACCCAGGAAATGTTGCAGCTCCCCCAAAACCCATAAGCAAGAAACATGAGGCAGACAAAGGCAACCAGAGTGTAGGAGGTCTAGCCTCTTCCACATCCTCGCACAATAGTAATGAGGAGAAACATGAGATCACGATGTCATTCCAGGGAGTCTCCCTGGAGAGCTTGGTGACTGCCTGGTGAGACAGGTACCAGCAATAGCGCAAGTCTTGAGTGAGGACTCTCCAGGTGAAGCCATGATTACTTAATCTCCTATACAGTTGCATGTGAGCATGTGAGGTGAGACAAGAGGACATACCAGATGTAAGGGACCAAGAAATGGAAACGACTTCAACCCTCCCCCATGACCTGCAGGAAGTCAACCCACAGGCACAAGTAAGATGCCAGACACGAGAATAGATAAGTGTAGAGAAAGGCAAGTAGAAATCAAACACACGTCACCCAGGGTAAATGACGTGCGTTTCAAGTTCATAGCTCCGGCTTGAAACCTTCATCATGTAGCAAAAATGTTGGAAAAATGTCGATGGGTGTCTGAAGCACCCATATCAATAGTGCATGTTGTCTTTCTTCATGTTACGCATGTGGATGAGTTCCAATGGAACATGTTCATCGGGGAGAAATTTGGCACGATGACACGTCAGAGATGCTTTGCATTCATATTTAACCACTTCCAAAGCTACCCCCTTCCCAATTCCTCCCCTTCCCAACTCAACCCCCTTTCAGGCCACTCCCATTCTTCATGTTGCATTAGTGACAATCCCCATTTGTGAGATTTTCTCAAAAGGCACAATATGTTGCATTATTGCCCCTTAGCATGCCCGAGGCGACGCCGGGAGATGTCGACAAGCCACTAGAGGGGGAAAATCCTTGAAATTTTCTCTAGTTGCCTGGAGACTGCTCCAAATCTAGATTGGAGTAAATTTCCTAAAAGTTGACCAGTTGCTGAATCCGGTGGAGGTTGTTTCACCGGAATCAGTCAACTAACGAGGGAGGTATGGGCTTCTGAAGTTGGGGTGTGTGCGGTGGCTCGAGGAGTCGGCCGGTTTGACTGCCAGTGGAAAATCCACCGGAACGAGTAGTGCAGGTTGTTACTGAGGAACTTAGCCAGAAATTCTGGCTCGTAGTCCGAAATTCAGTAGTAAAGTTTGTTAATCGGGGACTTCCAAATTCCGACTACAGGTCTGCGATTAGGTTTCAAACCACATCAATGCCCATCATGAACCTCGATGATTAATTCATCAAAACGCACCCCAAAGGCGCAAGGGACACCGCCACTATGTCTAGGGGAATCTGTGCCTCCGAAAAGGCATTTTAATGGGTCATTGATGTGTGAGGGCGCCTTGCCGGTCGACATGGTGCGTGCGGTCGACTGAGTAGCTGGATTGGGGTGTCGCGCTTCGGCTGACGTAGCGGGAGCTACGGTTAACGGAATCGCACACGGTTTGGTGTATTGGGAAGCTTATGAATAGCCCTGTGACTTGTCACTTCAATTCCATGACTAAAAACTAATGCAGAATTACGTTTTTCCCTTTGTAGAAGTAACTGGCTTGCAACTATGTCCAATTCCCAGAAACATAGCATGAGGGCGATAACAAAGCTCATGCTTCGACTCAGAATCTGCACAAAAACAGAAATTCATGAACACAACTGAAGACCCTTCAGGCCACGTTGGAACTGCCACCACCTACAGGCGGTTTCATGCACAATATACCTTGTGCCCCCTGTTGTGCACGATCTATCAAATCTGGCCATACTATGAAATAATTTGACATGCGCGCCCACAGTATGAAATTATTTCACAATTGTATCCCGACTTTTCAAAGCAATGGCAAAACGTTGTTGCAGAGTGGCGAACAAATGCCGTTTTAGAGCGGCATTTATGGATCATCGTGTCGATGCAATAATTGGCTCAAATTTGTATTTGGTCAGATCGGTGAAATGCCCCCACTTTTTAATTTTAAGTGAACAGTGTTGTAGCGCAAGGTGTGCCACGTGGCTTGAGCGGGACTGGCCTGTGGGGCAACGGATGGATGAGTTGAGGGTCGGAGATCCTCAACTACCGTGGTTTTGGCCCAGTGGGCCAAGCTTCCTGTCCGTTCGCTACATTTGGTATCCCAGCGCTGGAGCTCAATACCCATGGTACACACAAAGGGCGGGTTCATTCATTTGTGAGAGGAATGTAGCGTGAGGTTTGCCACTGGCTTGAGCGCGTCTTGGCTTGTGGGGCAACGGATGGGATGAATTCAGGGTCAGAGATCCTCAACTACCACGATTTTGATCCAGTGGGCCAAGCTTCCCGTCCGTTCGCTACAAGTGCATACAGTTTGTAAATTCATGGAAGTATAGCTTCGCCTCAAAACATAGTTACGACACCGATTTTGAGTCGATGCGATGTGGCATGCATGCCTTTTTGGACTGATGATGTCAGCATGGCCATCGAATAATCACAAACTCCTCTTTCAAGGGGTTTGTGATTGTTCAAGGGGGTCGTTTATGTGCGTTTTGCATGGAGGGTCTGAGACTCCCCATGCGTTGAAAGGGAACCTACTAGGCCGCGCTACTGCGGGACGCAGTAGGAGCCCACGCAGAACTAAATCCCTAAAACCACAAATGTAATTTTAGGTTGCATGTAAAAGCGGGGGGAAGGAGTAGTTTGCTTGTTGGAGAAAAAACAAAATGAGTGTTGTCGCTCGATCTCGAAAACGAGATTTTTCACTCGATCCCGATCGAGCAATAACCTCTTTGCTATTGTTTTTTACACTCAAATCCTCTAGTTTGATGTAGGATTTTATGCTTGTGTGGGCTCCGCATCAACAAAACATACAAATCCCTAAATCAAACTATGTGTTTGCCTGTCGGAAGACAGGGAAAGAGGTTATTTCTCAATTGCAATTCTTGAGTGGGTACGATGACCCCATGACGAGCGACGGCGACCCACGACGTGAATCACTTTTTTCATGTCCTTTTTTGAAACGTCTAGGCATTCTGTCAAATTTTTGTCTCAAGTGGGGGCATTGGACCAATTCAACCCATTGTCTTCAGAGGCAAACTGGGGGCATTCTGTGACTTTAGTTTTGTGCTGTGGGCGCGCATGTAAAATTATTTCTTGCTATGGGCAGTTTAAATAAATCGTGACAAACTTAGGGCAAATAGAAAATCTGTCCTTTCTCAAATTCATCAGTTCCCCTTCCAATTTTGGATGTGTAGGTATAGAATAAACTTTTTTTTTTTTTACATTTTGCGGTTTTTCATGTTGATTGAATGTTACTTTAAAACCTATATGTGAAACCCTTCTTTCACCGATAGCTTTGGGGTTAAGATGGACACACATTGCTTTCTAGGCCCTTGGGTAGCACGTTTGGGGAGGAGACATTCCAAACTTCTACCTGCGTGAAGCTATACACCACAAGCTGTCCCGACCACCCTTAACATGCAACGAAGAGTTATGTCGTAATGCGCATCTATGACCATCATGTAGTCTTTTGTGCAACGATAGATGTGCGTTTGTTATCTTATGGGCTTCAAGTTTTAATCCTAGTAGTTTAGTGAGGAAGGGTGCTACAAAAATGGCTTGAAAAGAAGAGTACCGTACATTCCACCCCTTTTTTGGCTGGACTTGTGAAATGCCCCAATCTACACCACATTCAAGAGAAATGCCACGTGTTTGTAGTCTGAACCGTGCCCCCGGTTCGAGAACTTGAAAGGATGACAAGATGCCATGACCTCGTAGATTAATGGCATAACTCCATTACTTGAGTGAATTTTGGGAAATCTTGAAAAGCATGTTGCATATGCCCCCAGTATACACCTGTGGACGAGCACTTGTTTGGAAGGGACATGGAATGGAACCTGTTATTTTGCCAGCCTAAACATACGACACATGGGGAAACTCAATGACAAGCCGCCACGACTTCACACATTAATGATAGAATGCTATCACTTGAGTAAAATTTAGGGAAACTTTAGAAATGTGTAGCATATGGCCCCAGTATTGATCCATGGACGAAAATGTCCTCACCATTTTTGTAGCATATGTCCCATCCCTTCACGGACTCCAACAACTATTTCAACATGTCACCAATTATACGGTATATGCTTCACCATGTTGAACCAACCTTTTGCGTGTTCAGTACGAAACTCGAGAGATCTACATGCAAAGAGGTCATTGTTTAAACGAACCTTCAATCGACATCCGTTAAATAGGAAGCCTCATCCAATCTTACCAAAGAATCTACATTTTGCGCACCACACACTTCACTGAACAGCCAGTCCAGTTAGGAGAAGAATGATGCATTTGTTAACGGCTGCTAATCCCAGCTGTCTTTGGATTGAATAATTCTGCAAGCAAAGAGATTGAACAGCAAACAAAACATTGACTTTCTTTTTCCCCCCTCACCCTGCGAGCATGCACTGTCTGAGGCTATCTTGCTTCCCACCCGCACACTCTTCTCTACAAGCCAGAGTGCAAGCCACACTTTTCGAAAACCCAAGCATGAGACGACTCGCAGGTTCAGTCTCCTGCAAGCAAGCCAGCACGTCCATCTTCCCTTGCACGCGCACGCCCGAATTAGCCTTCACGGACCTGACCGTGCTCGCCTGCACGCGCGCACGCCCATGCTGCCTTTGCAACCTCCCTCCTTTTTGTCAACGGCTCTCTCTGCACGTGTCCTCTGCTGGTACGTGATGGATGGATTCGTCCGCACGCAGTGTGAACCTCCTCTCGTCCGCCTGTGGTGAAATGTGGCAGTCATCGCATGCATGGCACGAATCGCTGAACAATCATTTCAGGTATCCGAAATCCTGCTAACTTTTGGTACTAGGCGGCAAAAATGGAAGTTTCCCAATCATCAATGCAAGTCTATTTCCATTGGAATGAATCTCCAAAGAGAAGGCCAAGCTGACTAGTCCTCACCAGAAAAAAAGGAAAAGAAAAAAAGAAAAACAAAAGAAAAGAAGAAGAAGAAGAAGAAGAAGAAGAAGAAGAAGAAGAAGAGGAGGAGGGGGAAGAGAAGGCCATTGTTCCACTCCCATTCGCACGGCTGTGCACAAGAACCATCTGTATTCTGCAGATGTCGCTTGCACCATGTTTTGTTTGCTGTAAACGCGCAGGACGTTGGTATCCTCCCACCATTGCTTCTAGAGCAAAATTTTACCAAAAGAAAAGAAAGGGACGAGACGGCCATTGTGCGAAACCCAATTCTATGAGCATACATTTGCCCAGGCAGTAGAACTTTGCATCCCCCCCCCCG
>SZWC01006507.1:121045-134349 GCA_023375785.1 Penium margaritaceum
GCAGGCAACAACAGCAGAGGTAGTGGGCAGCAGGCAGCAACAGCAGAGGCGGCGGGCAGCAGCAGCCATTTATGACCAATCACCTGACCCCTGAAACTGTGTATCGACAAGTGTATTGGGAAGTGAACATATGAGTGAACATGGCCTTCCAACCAAAACTAGAACATAGAATATATAATCCATGATATCTAACACCTTATGTAAGGAATGTATATCTGGGCTCTAGTGTAGGGTGGGGTTTTTTCGGTATCGAAACTGGTATCGATATCAATATCGTCTCGATATCGATACCGAGATTTGGGGTGCTTGACCCCCCCGCCCCCCCCAACCCGAACCCTCGATATCGATGGATATCGAGGTCGGGTCGATATATTTTTTTTTCGTTTTTTTCTCCTCTATGTGACATCGAGTTGCGTTTGACTCGATATCGAGCCGATATCGGCTCGATACCGAGTCGATATCCACCGATATCGAGTCGATATCGGCCCGATATCGGGTCGATATCGGCCCGATATCGGGTCGATATCGGCTCGATATCGAGCCAATATCGACTCGACTGCTAGTAGCAGTCGAGTCGATCTGTAGCAGTCTGCTACATATTCTTCCAGCGCTCTTTGCACTTCCCATTCAGTCTGAAACTCACCTTCTCACCTTTTGCCTTTTCTGCAAAAAAGTACAAGTCTTGCAGCAGCGGCCACCTCTCTCCACGTGAGAGGAGCACAATCTACGCAACTTCAAGCGACAACAAGCGGCCTGGGGGGCTGGTTGGTTGGGAGGGTGGTTGGTGGGGGCGTACAGGATCCAAGGCGCCCATCCATATTTTTTTTGGCCCACTGGGGCCAGCAGAACTCTGCCGATTTTTTTTTGCGCAGAGTTAGCACCAGACTTTTAAACGGGCCCTCTCGGGCCGGGTAATTGCTGCCGAAATTTTTTGGGGCCGCGCAACCAGCAGCAGACATGGCACATGGAGGTGACAAGACCCCAAATCAGCCCTCTAAGTCGGGATGGTCCAACTGGTGGGGGGGACGTCGCACTGCAACAGCTGCTACAGCCGCTGCAGCGAGTGAGGCCACGTCTCCTGCGGTGCTTCCATCGGCCGGAGCGACAACGACACCAGCGGCCGTAGCTAGAGGAACGGGGTCAAGTGCACGGGGATCGACCGCAAAGCAGACTTATCGACGTGGCGGCGGTTCCTCATCCACTGGGGGATCGAGCGCGCGGAGCGCAACAACACTAGGAACACAAGAAGCAGCAGCAGCAGCCGCAGCAGCAGTATCATAGCCTGGACGGTTCTTGATGTCACATGCAGAGCGTGCAGCAGTGGAGCGCGCAGCAGAGCGGGCAACGGCAGGGTGGATGGCAGCCGATCGTGCAGCAATAGAGGGTGCAGCAACAGAGCGAGCAGCAGCAGAGCGAGCAGCAGTACATCGGGCAGCAGCAGAGCGTGCAGTAGCAGAGCAAGCAGCAGCAGAGTGCGTTGTCGCAGAGCACGCGGCAGCAGTAGCGGAGTGCACGGCAGCAGCAGCAGAGCGTGCGACAGCAGAGCACGCGACAGCTGCAGCTGCTGAGCGCGCTGCAGGAGAGCGTGCGGCAGCGGCTGAGCGTGCGGCTGCAGCTGAGCGTGCAGCAACAGCGGAGGGTGCAGCTGCACCCGGGGATGATGTGGAGCGCGTGGTGGATACTATCACTAGGGGTGGGGGAGATGTGGACAAGGCGGTGCGAGGGCAGTACGGGGTGGGGGCAGGAGCAGTACTTGCAGCTGCGTGGGGGAGAGGTAGCCTTTTGGTTGCACGTAGCGTCGACATGCAGTCTTACGCTATTGGCTCAAGCGTGCAGCATGGCGCGGGGGGTGTTGGAGAGGGGAGCAGCAACACGCCTGGACAGGGGACGGGTGACGAGGAGGTCGGGGAGGGTGGGGGGGAGGAGGTTGAGGATGAGTTGGCGGACAGGGAGACTGCAGAGGAGGTGGCGGGGCTGGGTGGTGCGGAGACACATATGGTAAGGGGGCAGCGGCGAGGGGCATATTTGGCTGCACGTGAGAGGATTGGTCAGGCAGTGGAGGAGGAGGGGGATGATTGGGATGATGGGTCTGAGGAGGATGAGTTTGTGCCGCCATCACAGGAGGAAGAAGGGATGGGTGACGATGATGATGACATGGATGTTGAGTTGGATGCAGAAGGGGAGGAGGTGGGGCAGGGGACGCGGGGGGTGGATGACGAGGATGGGTTGCAGGAGTTTGAGTTCACGGTTGCAGAGCTGTTGGAGCATGCAGTGGGAGGTGTGACGGATCCTGGACGGATTCCTCTATTCAATGAGTCTCGCTTCTGCGGACTCCTTGAGGGAACTACATTGGATGCTTCTCGCATGCCAGAGTGGGTGGCTGGGTCATGGAAGGAGAGATTTGCGCGGTACAGGGAGAGTAGCATGGCACGCAATTTTTGGGCTGCGGACAAGGAGATGTTTGCATGGAGTGTATGGTATGACATGGTCATGGAAGAGCCAGCTGTACTGTTTGCGTTGTTTGAGGTCTCCTCTCACAGGTACGGTTTGCGTTGTTTGCGTTGTTTGAGGTCCTCCCTCCCTCCTCTCCCCTCCCTCCTCTCCCCTCCCCCCTCCTCCCTCCCCCCTCTCCCCTCCCCTCCCCTGCTCTATCTTCTTAGTGGTGGTTATGCCCGTTGCCTTCCTCGCAAAAGAAACCTGATGTTAAACGGTTTTTTTTAACCTTTTTTTGGCTGTTTAACTGCTGTTTCAGTTATGAAAGCATTCGATATCGATATTAATATCGATATAGAACGGATATCGAAATATTGATTTGATATTTTGATACATCGATATCGATATCGATACCGACCCTCCGGGGGTCGATATCGATGTATAAAAAATCGATATCGATATCGATACTCTCGATATTGATATCGATATCGATATCGCGATACCCCCACTCTACTCTAGTGACATGAAATGATGTTGATGATTCCTGAGAAATGTTTGCAAATGGGAATACACCTTTTGGTACACCAATTGTCGAGTGTATGAATTTAGGGTGATTAACCGTAACTCGCAACAGCAAGGTCGGCTACAAGTTGTGGCCTAGAGCACAGGGCGAGCAAACATTTTGCAGATTCCCCTTTCTGTGGCTCGACCAGAAAACGCCAGCGGTAGAAAACATGGCATCTTGTGGATCCTGCCTCCACAAGATGCCATTCAAGAAAGAGCCTTGCTGTAGGACACTGGAGATTTCCTCCACGCTTCTGATGGGATGGGATACGGCAGGTTCCATGCCAGCAATTTCGACAGGGACAGCTCGGCATGACCGTGTTTGTCTGACAGTGTTTTCAACTGCTGCCAACAGTATCGCCCACCACACTGTGCCATCGTCTGCTGGTCGTTGCGACCGAAACTTTCCCATAGCTGGCGCTCTATGGACCAAGGTTCAACGTAAGGCTGTTAAAAGAGTTTACCCGAGTTGAACTCTACTCTAACTCGCCCAAACTCGCGAGTTAGAGTTTGAGCTCGAACTCGGGCCGCCCCCAGGCGAGTTGAACTCTACTCGACTCGCCTGGCAAGGGTCAAACTCGGACTCTAACTCTAAATCTAAGGCTGGGTCAAAGGCGACTCGAGTCCGAGTTTGGCGCCCCGAGTTAGAGTTCAACTCGAACTCGAAGCGCACTATAAGGCAAAGGGCGAGGCGATTTTGAGGCGAACTCGCCTCTGAACTCAAACTCTGACTCCGGTGGGGTAGGGGGGGAGGAGGAGGGATGAGGTGGTGGGGGGAGGGGCGAGTTAGAGTCCGAGTTCAAAATTCTGAACTCGGAGCGCTCCGCGCGGTGCGAGTCAGAGTTCGTACTCTAAAAACTCAGACTCTAACTCGACTTGACTCGACTCGTGGCCTGGGTCCCCGACTCTGATTCTGACTCGTGCCCTCCGAGTTGAACTCTAACTCGGCGCTCCGAGTTAGAGTTGAACTCGGACAGGCGAGTTAGAGTCGATTATGCTCAACTGAACTTTATTCGGGTATGGCATTAACAACCTCAGTTCAAAGCGTTGATCACATCCGCAGCGATGCATCTGCATTGGTGTACGTGCTGCCAACGGCACCACCCGCCACAAAACACAACACACCATGCCATGCCTATGTACACTACCCTTCATGACATCTTGTGCTGCCCATCTCAGGCTTCTCATCCCAGCAATCTCCCTCTCCATCACCTTGCGCCTGTGCTTGCGGTTAAGAATGAGCCTGCGCCTACGTCTGCGCTGCCACCTGCGCTTGCGCTTGCAATTGCGCTTGCACTTGCACTTTTACTAGCACGTGCACTTGCGCCTGCACATGCCCTTGCGCCTGCACTTGAGCTTGCCAGATTGTCTTCCCTGCTCCAAATCACTCCCATGCATTCTCCATGCCTTCGTGTGCCAACCCTTCTGGCTTCCCTTTCAAGTTACTTCCAGTGACTTCCTCCGTGCATCTGCCCATGCCCTCGCAGCAGCCAGTGTACACTAACTAGGCAGAGAGAGAGTTTTTGCACAGGTCAGCCAGATACTTCTTTCTTCATACATGTTGCAAAGCGTCTAAGAAGGTTTTTTTTCAGCTGGGCAAGAGTAAGTAGAGTTGGGAAACCGTCGGTTTCGGTTAAAACCGAAACCGAAAACCGAAATTTCAGTTTCGGTTTCGGTTTTTTTTCAAACATAGGTTTCCGTCTGTGAGGGGAAACCGGAACCGAACCGGAACCGGTCTCCCCTCACAGGTCGGTTATAACCGGAAATCCGGAAAACCGAGAAACTGGAAAACCGAAGAAACCGAAAAACCGACTTTAACCGGTTCACGTTTCCCCACACAAAAGGGCATGGTTTCCAGAAAACCGAAAACCCGGAAAAAACCGGTTTTCTAAAGACGAACAGCCGCGTGGGACGCACAGAGCGAACTATTCTTTCGCCTTTTACTAAAGAATACTTTGTGCGCCCCACAACCAAGCGGCCTACCCTATTTTTGGAAAGCCTCGCATGACCGCGACGAGCTCGCTGACGTGTGCCAAGAGCACCGTCTCATGGTCCGCGTGGAGCCGACGGACGTGCTGCCTCTGCCGGGAGGGCGGGGGTACCTCCGCCCGGACCTCACCTTTGTGGACCACGACCTCGGCATCACGTGGGTGTTGGACGTCACGACGGTGGACGCACAGGGACACCGAGCCACAGGGCCAGGACGAGCACTCGAGGCGGCTGAGGAGGAGAAGGCCGAGCGATACAGAGCGGCTCCGCGGCGGGGACACCACCTGCGACCCCTGGCTTGGGAGACCCTGCGAGGCCTGGGAGAGGAGTTCTAGATCTTCTTGGCCTGCCTGGCCAAGATCTGCCTCTCACGCAGGACTCGACAGTGCTCAGCGGAGACCCTCGCGCATTGGGCACATCGAGCGGTGAGCATCCTCGCACAGCGTGCCTCCATCGCGGGGATCCGTGCCTAGTGCGCGGCCATCCGACTTTACGTCTCCACGCACGCCAGAGCCTCTGCCCCCTTCACTGGCGATTTGGCCCCCATCGCGCACCAGGGACGTGTATGCTCCCTCCTCGCACTCTCGGCCCTCTGCGGGATGGAGCCGACCTTCTGGGAAGCCTAGCTCCCAGAGGCTCTGGGAGGTGTTTTACTCGCTGCTCCCTTGTAGCGGTCCTGGCCACAGGGCCTTGCCCGAGATCCCTGAGTGTGCGTTCATGGTGGCGCGAAGGACTATGGCATCCTCCCCACCGTGTAGCGGTATTGGCCACAGGGCCTTGCCCGGGAACCCTGTGGATGTTTGCTTGAGGTGGCGTGAAGGACTTTGGCATCCTCCCCACCATGTAGCGGTCCTGGCACAGGGCCTTGCCCGGGAACCCTGTGGATGTTTGCTTGAGGTGGCGTGAAGGACTTTGGCATCCTCCCCACCATGTAGCGGTCCTGGCACAGGGCCTTGCCCGAGAACCCTGTGGATGTTTGCTCGAGGTGGCGTGAAGGACTTTGGCATCCTCCCCACCGTGTAGCGGTCCTGGCCACAGGGCCTTGCCCGAGAACCCTGTGGATGTTTGCTCGAGGTGGCGTGAAGGACTTTGGCATCCTCCCCACCGTGTAGCGGTCCTGGCCACAGGGCCTTGCCCGAGAACCCTGTTTTGGTTTTGCTTGGAGTGGCGTGAAGGACGTTGGCATCCTCCCCACCGTGTAGCGGTCCTGGCCACAGCGCCTTGCCCGAGAACCCTGTTTTTGATTTGCCAAAAAAAAAGCTTCAGAAATCTTAAAAAAAAAAACCGGTTTTCCTCCACACAGACAACCCCGGTTTCAGATCTGGGGTTCCGGTTTCCTGAGGAGAAACCGAAACCGAACCGAAACCGGTTTTTCGGTTTCGGTTTTCCGGTTTTTCGGTTTTTCGGTTTAAAAACCCGGAAAAACCGGATTTCGGTTTTAATCGCCCCCAACTCTAAGAGGAAGTCAGCCATGCACGGCCCGACCTCTAAAGGTAACACTTCCATAGGTCACACGTCCGAAGGTAACACCACCATGGGTCACACCTCCATAGGTAACACCTCCATAGGTAACACCTCCACAGGTCACACCTCTAAAGGTAACACTTCCATAGGTCACACGTCCGAAGGTAACACCACCATGGGTCACACCTCCATAGGTAACACCTCCATAGGTAACACCTCCACAGGTCACACCTCCATAGGTAACACCTCCACAGGTCACACCTCCAAAGGTCACACCTCCATAGGTAACACCTCCATAGGTAACACCTCCATAGGTAACACCTCCATAGGTAACACCTCCATAGGTCACACCTCCAAAGGTAACACCTCCATAGGTAACACCTCCATAGGTAACACCTCTGTTGCAAATTTTGGTGGGCCAAAAAATTCAGTCATGAATTTCTGCCAAAATCTTGGGGCTCCCTCAGGAGAGAAATGGCCGAAATTTCGGTCACTCCCTAAAATTGAACTTANGGTCACACCTCCATAGGTAACACCTCCATAGGTAACGCCTCCACAGGTCACACCTCCACAGGTCACACCTCCATAGGTCACACCTCCATAGGTCACACCTCCAAAGGTAACACCTCCATAGGTAACACCTCCATAGGTAACACCTCCACAGGTCACACCTCCAAAGGTCACACCTCCATAGGTAACACCTCCATTGGTAACACCTCCATAGGTAACACCTCCATAGGTAACACCTCCATAGGTCACACCTCCAAAGGTAACACCTCCATAGGTAACACCTCCATAGGTAACACCTCTGTTGCAAATTTTGGTGGGCCAAAAAATTCAGTCATGAATTTCTGCCAAAATCTTGGGGCTCCCTCAGGAGAGAAATGGCCGAAATTTCGGTCACTCCCTAAAATTGAACTTAAAATTTTTAGGTTTAAAATGTTAACTCCTGAAACCGGCCACATATGGACGATTTTGCCCATTTTGAGGTTAGATTCAAGCTCAGGAGTAGTCTTTTACCTTAGGAACCACCCCCTTTTGACCCCAAACTGAAATCAAATTTTAAAAAATTTACCCAAGGAACCACCCCCTTTAGATTTAAACTATTAAAATTTAAGGCACCCCTCGCCGAAATTCCGGCCCAAAATATTTCGGTCCGAAATTTCGCGGCTTAAATTAGTGGAAATGACCGAAATTGGCATCATAGGGTAACACCTCCACAGGTCACATCTCCATAGGTAACACCTCTATAGGTAACACCTCCACAGGTAACACCTCCACAGGTCACACCTCCAAAGGTAGCACCCTAGGTTGATATAATTCCTCCCGAATAATTCGGCCCGAATCATTCGGGCCGAATTATTCGCTCCCAGGATGACAAAAAAGACCGAATTTTATCCACACTAGAGTGGGGTTTTTTCAGTATCGAAATCGATATTATATCGATATCGACCTCGACATCGATATTGCAATATCGATATGGATATCGATATCGATACCGTGATATAGGCCATGGGCCTCCCCCCTCCCAGAAGTGTAGGATATTGATTTTGACCCTATATTGGTCAATATCGGCCGATATCGATCCGATATCGGCCGATATCGGCCAATACTGTCTTAGAAAAACACATCGGATGGTGTAAAATGTCCAGATTGATATCAATATCACAATATTGAAATCGATATTTCGACCTTTCGATATTTCGATATCAATATCGATATCGATAATGAACCCCCAGGGGTCGAAATCGTAGGGATGGCCTCGGTTTTGAACGGAGTTCGGTTTTTAGGGCAAAACCGAACCGAATAAACCGAACCAAAACCGAAACCGAAACCGGTTTCGGTTTCGGTTCGGTTTCGGTTTTGCCCTCGAAACCGAAACCTGCGGAACCGAGAACCGACCGTCTAAGAAGGGCTCGGTTTTGGTTTTCATGGAAAAGCGAAACCGAAAAAACCGAAAGAATAAACCGAAAACCGAATTTTAAACAGAGGAACCAGAGGTGGGGCCACTTCTTCAGGGGTCCCCAGACCTCATTCTCTCATTGTCATTCTCATTCTCCACCTTTTCCAACAGCAGCAAGACGGCTTCCAGACTTCATCTCCACGGCAGCGACGAGCTCTCCCCCTTTGTGAGGGGAAACTGACAACGTAAGGGGAAACTCTGCCGGAATTCGATCCGAGGCTTTCCCTCCCACCCACCATGGCGGATCGCCGTAGCCCTTCTAGGGCTAGTCCCTCGCGCTCTACCCCATCCCGCCGGCCTAGCCCGTCGCACCCCACGCTGGCTGACTACATGGAGGTTGCCTTGCCGCCCTCAATGGTGGGCACGTCGGCTGGCGCCACCCTTCGCATGGCTGCTGATATTCTGAAGACTCCTCCACGCTCTCCTAGCCGTTGCCAGTGTTCAGCCCCAACACACAGGGCGCCATTGATGAGGGGTTGGTGCGTGCGGCGGTGGAGGCAGCGGCTGCACAGCAGATGGACCTGACCTCTTCAGATTTTCCTCCCCTTTCTGCAGCCACACCACGAGTGGCTTCGTCGTCACGCCTCACCTCTTCCCCACCTCGTCACCCCATCCCCGGCATGGTTGGATCATCCTCCTCGCCTCCTGCTGCAGCTGCAAGGCACACTCAGTCTGCGTCGTCAAGGAAGCAACAAATGCAGCTCATGCGCGTCCAGCGCATCCGCGCTAGCATTTCAGCGCATGCGAAGGCCTTGAAGAAGAAGGCCTTCACAACTCCACGCACCACAGCACCGGTAGCAGCAGTAGCAGCAGCAGGTGGTGCAGCGACAGGTGCAGCAGCAGGTGGTGCAGCAGCAGGTGGTGCAGCAACAAGTGGTGCAGCAACAGGTGGTGCGGCAGCAGGTGGTGCAGCAGCAAGTGGTGCAGCAACAGGTGGTGCGGCAGCAGGTGGTGCAGCAGCAGGTGGTGCAGTAGCAGGTGGTGCAGCAGCAGGTGGTGCAGCAACAAGTGGTGCAGCAACAGGTGGTGCGGCAGCAGGTGGTGCAGCAGCAAGTGGTGCAGCAACAGGTGGTGCGGCAGCAGGTGGTGCAGCAGCAGGTGGTGCAGTAGCAGGTGGTGTAGCAGCTGGAGGTGCAGCAGTCGGTAGTGCGATGGCAGCTGTGGGTGGTTCAGCAGCAACCACAGGTGGTGCAACAGCAGCGACCTCAGGTGTTACAGCAGCAGAGGCTGGTGGTGCTTCACCACGTGCACGTGGCACTTCGCCACGTGCACGTGGCGCTTCACCACGCACAGCTTCACGTTTCTGGGGGGCACTACGAGCGACTTCGTGACACCATGGTGGTGGATGACGATGAAGACGAGGAGATGGAGGAGGAGGTGTGTGATGTGGAGAGCGCGAGGGTGTTTAGGCAGAGAGGCAAGGCGAAAGTACACGACATCAGCAGCGNAGCAGCTGGAGGTGCAGCAGTCGGTAGTGCGATGGCAGCTGTGGGTGGTTCAGCAGCAACCACAGGTGGTGCAACAGCAGCGACCTCAGGTGTTACAGCAGCAGAGGCTGGTGGTGCTTCACCACGCACAGCTTCACGTTTCTGGGGGGCACTACGAGCGACTTCGTGACACCATGGTGGTGGATGACGATGAAGACGAGGAGATGGAGGAGGAGGTGTGTGATGTGGAGAGCGCGAGGGTGTTTAGGCAGAGAGGCAAGGCGAAAGTACACGATATCAGCAACGGCAGTAGCAGCAGCAGCGACTCAGAGCATTCGGCTGGCGGGAGAGAGGAGGACCCAGGGTGGGACCCCGTGAAGGAGAAGGAGAAGGAGAAGGAGAAGGAGAAGGAGAAGGAAGGAGCCAGACGTACTTCTCTTGTGCAAGAGGCGAAGAGGCGTGGGGTTGCAACTTGGGATTTGTCGCCCAAGTTGCAGATGCTTATTGGGCCATTCCTCGACCGAGCACAGCTGCCACCGTTGGTCGAGCAGTGGCTCCAAAGGCGATGCGATGTTGGCATCAAGGCAGGGCAGCTAGCAGGGTGGGGCCACCAGTGGGAGGTGTTCAAGTATGAGTGCTTCAAGAGTCTGCTGCATGACAATGCAGCAGCTCGCCGTTTGTGAATTTTGAAGATGGGGGGAATTCTACAGGAAGTGCCGGATACGGAGAGGGAGAAGGCAACGTGCTTGACCGGACCATGGATGACTCCTCGAGGTCTAGGTCAAGCAGCAAACCAGCCTTGGCTCCCACCATTGACAAAGAAGAGAGGGGCACTATCGTTGTTGGGGGCGGGAGGACCGGCAACGAGAGGTGGAGAGGATAAGGACGGTGGGAGCAAGGAGGATGAAGAGAATGAAGATGTACCACTAGCGATGGGGAGGGGAAGGGGGAGAGGGAGAGGAAGGGGAGGACCAGGGCGTGGACAGGGTCGAGGCAAGGGTCGTGGGGGTGGAAGAGGGGGGTTTGGGGATGAAGAAGACGAGGATGAACCGACGATAGCTGTAGCTCGCAAGATTCAAGATCGCATTGATGCTGCAAAGGCAAAGAAGCGGCGACTCGAGGAGGAAGCAAGGGAGGAAACGGAGAGTGATGACGAGGATGAGGAGGAGGATGAGGAGGAGGGTGAGGAAGAGGAGAAGGTAGAGAAGATGAAGCAAGAGAAGGTGGTGGCGGGCAAGAGAGGCAAGTTGGCACCAACGAACTTGCCGTGGGAAATGCGAGGGGAGGATGGTGAGAAGTTGAGTGTTGAAGAAAACGCGGCAAAAACAATGGCAATAATTGAGGAGGCTAGGCGCCTCAAGGAGCACAAGGCAGCACCAGCAGTGAAGCTGTTTTTTGACCCCTGCGAGGAACGAGATGGGTACATGACGTGCAAGGGGTGTGGGACAGAGTGTAGTGTGAAGCAGTCAAACTCCACAAACCTCGCTCGTCACCTCCACGGCTACCACTGCAAGACCATCTTCTGGGAGGTTTTTCCTGAGGGGGTGTATGGCCTCCCAGGGTTGAGGCAGGGGAAGAAGTCACACGGGCCCGTCATGCGTATGTTCAAGACGGGTCANTGTCAAAGTCCATCAAGGAAGATTGGACAAAGTACCGGTTAAAGATCAAGGACATGCTCACACAAAAAGACAACAAGATTGCCTTGACAAACGACCTCTGGACGGGTCAAAACCGGCTGAGCTACCTTGGTGTGACGGCACACTGGCTTGAGGAGAACTTCAAGATCAAGTCGCTGGTGTTGGATTTCGTGGAGGTGCAGGGGAAGCACACTGGTGCAAACCTTGTACAGATGTTGTGCAAGTTGCTATTTGCGGAGTATGGGCTCGAGGGCAGCATTCTCTCCATGACGTTCGACAACGCAAGCAACAACTTGAAGATGAAGGAGGAGTTATTGAAGGCACGACCGGAAGAGTTCGATGAGTCTCTCTTTTTTCCGTGCTTCTGTCACGTGTTGAACCTCTGCGTTCAAGACATAGTCGAGGGGTCAGCAGAGGTGGTCAAGTGCATCAAGAAGGTGCGGAAGATTGTACAGGTGTTCAGGCTGTCGACGAGGATGGCAGAGGCATGGAGGGAGCATAGAGAGGATTTTCCTGACAGATTGGTGACCGATGTGCCGACGAGGTGGGGTAGCACATATGACATGATTGAGGCGTTCAAGGAGGTGGAGCCGACCCGTGATAGGTGGTTGAAGGACATGCTGGAGCATGAGCGGCCGCCTTTCACCTTGAAGCCTAAACAGGACTGCATTGTCACAGGGTTATTGTACGTGCTGAAGCCGTTTTGCGACATTAGCAAGGAGGCTGAAGCAGAGCAGTACCCAACTATGCATCGTGTCCTACCCGACTACCACACACTCTTGGACCATCTGGACAAGAGTATGGTGGATCCTCAGGTGCCAGCATCCTTGCACAGTTGTTTGGAGAAGGGGAAGGCGAAGCTTCAGGCGTACTACGACTCCCTCTCCGCAGCAGCCGTTGCATCCACTGTACTCCACCCAGGCTGGCGGCGGACTTACTTCACTGACCTCGCACCGCCATGTGGCCGCTTGACAGCAGCCCAGATCGACGAGAGAGTGCGGCCACTCATGGAGCCGTACTTGGAGAGAGGGGCGGCACTACGGGTGGCTGTGGAGGCAGATAAAGCATCTCAGGAGGGATCACGGAGAGGTGTCTCGACTCCATCCTCTGCCACAGCTCTCACAGCCGTCGCTAGCACCAGCAGGGGCATCAGCAGTACGACACGTGGCGGCAGAGGTCGAGGCCGCGGCCGTGGCAGGGGTGCTCCCTCGCAGGCGTCGGATGCGCACTTTGCGCATCTGGCGGCACCACGGGTGGTGGTGAATGAGTATGAGACCTACAACGGTGACATGTCCAACTACCACCTGCACGATACACCGGAGGACTTCTGGTACCGGATGCAGTATGAGTTTTGTGGCTTGGCACTGATGGCGCGTGACTACATGGCCATCCCTGCATCTAGCGCTCCATGTGAGCGCACATTCAGCCAGAGTCGTCGTGTCATTGGCGACTTACGCCACAACCTCTCCTCAGAGACGATCCGTGCTCTGCTGTGCTTGAGGTCATGGTACGAGATCTTCCCTCTTGGGGAGTGAGTGAGGGCTGCGTTGTTGGATCATGTAGCAGTCCTGGCCACAGGGCCTTGCCCGAGAACCCTCGCAGTAGGTGTTTGTGGTGGCGAGAAGGACGTTGGCATCCTCCCCACCTAGTTAGTATGTTGTTCGTGGTTGTGGTGGCGCGAAGGACTATGGCATCCTCCCCACCTAGTTAGCTAGCACGTTGTTCATCTATGTGTGGTGGCGAGAAGGACTTTGGCATCCTCCCCACCTTGTTTCATCTCTCGTCAGGTTTGATTTCTCTCTCTCTCTCTCTCTCTCTCTCTCTCTC
>SZWC01006508.1:14112-45997 GCA_023375785.1 Penium margaritaceum
CCCCTCCCCCGCGGCACTCGCAGGCGCACAGTCACCTGAAGGTACTGCAATCGAGGGGTGCCGTGCTTGCCCTGTCTGGCCTTCAGTCTGGCGTGCGTGCTCAGCATACTGCGCCCCGACACCCTCACCGACACCACAACGACGGCTGCTGCTGTGCCGGTGCCGCTGAAACGGCAAACGATGGTGGCGCCAGCATATTGGTGGGCAGCAAAGCGGCTCGGTTCGCTTGCGCTTCGACGAATCCACGGACCGCAATCGGCCGCACCGCACTCTTTCTGGAGCGACCAGATACGAAGCCTTTCCGTTACGGCCCGCGGTTCCATCATCTTTCATGCGCCGTAGCCCTGCGTCTCGGTTTCGTAACGCCACACCCCTTACGCCATCGATCTGTCAGATTCGAACCGCACTTTTTTCCTAGTCGTGGCCCTTCGTCGAAAGTGTCCTCTCTAGGTTACAGTTCTAGGTTCCCTATCTAAAACAGGTGACAAAGTATGTTCCGAATGACAAGTCTACAGATGAAAACGGGATATACAAGGAAAATTTCCTGGTACAACGAAAATTTCAGTTGATTCATCCATTTTAGCCAGAATTCCTTCACTCGTACCATTTCTAGCCCAGAAAAACAGTTAAACACACAAAAAGCCAAACGTGTGTGTAAGTGCTGAAACTAATGTTCAACGACTTGATCCTTTCATGAACATAGAAATTTCAATAAAACTTTCTCTTCCTATGAAGTTTTCAAAATTTACAAAAATATTGATACTTCGTCTTTGTTGACTTGTGTGATAGAGAGAAACAGCAAGTGTAACAAACGTGGCAGAATATATGCCACTTTGTTATGTTGCCTAGACCAGCACCTTAAATCCAAAAAGGGCTGCCGCGTCTTTTGTCCGGAAATCGGGATCTGGACGGCGAGGAGAATTCCTCGCCGACCAGCCCTGCAAACCAGAAGCTTCGAAAAAGCTTCCGATTCGCAAGAGGGCGACCGGATAGTGCCTTGCACTATCCGGCCGCCGCTCGAGGTCTCGCGACCTCGAGCAGCGAACGCAAACCCATTGCGAATATTCGCGATGGGCTACGCAGGACTTGCGCAGTCGCATTGGGCATGACCAAATGTGACATCGCAAGGACCCCCACCCCATCGAGGGGCCCCTCATGAGGTCCCTCGCCATGGCAAGAGGGCTCGCGAGGGGCCACCGGGGGGCGTTCCGATAGGACCACCCCGCCGAGTGCCACCTCCACTCGGTGGCGTGGCAAACACGTTTTTATAAACGTGTTGGCCACGCCATCGGACAAGGGGCGCCAAATGGTGGCAAAATACCCTCTCACGTGTGAAGATATTTTGCCACCACCTTCCCATCCCTAATCACGCCGGAAACTTAGGGTTTCCACGTGGACAACATAATATTTTTTAACGGGTTGACTCGACGAGAGAAATGTATCTAGTCTAACCGTGTCAACCCGCCGACAAAATGGACGGATAAAATAATATCCTCCATTCTCCCTCTTGGGTTTCCCTATGACGATAATGGACTCCGTGCCCCGACCTTGGTCGGGACATACTTGTGAGAGGAGTCAATCGTGAGAGACAACACTTCACGGCGAAGTTAATCTCCACGACCAACCTACGCGATTGCCATGAGCAATCGGGTCCCGAGGGCTCACTCACCCACAAAGGCTCGCATCCCGTTTCACCCGCCGTGTTACATTGGTATCCATGAGCTAGGCGTCACCCTTGGTGACTTGGTCGCTCGACGACCCGGAACCTGCTGAGTCGCCCCTAGGAAGCTGCAGCCACCACTCCACTCCTCACCCAAGTCCGGCGGAGCAGATTGATTAGCCGACGGCTCCACCTTCCTAAGAACGGTGCAGAAGCAGCAGACTAGCCGTTTTCGGCGACAAGGTCTGCAGCCGAGTTTGCTTCTGCCTGCCTTCCGGTCGCATTGCAAAACCGCCGCAGCAGGCCAGTTTCTTCAGAAACATACCCCGACTTTGAAGAGGCGTTGCAGGCAACAGACTTCTCTAAAGGCTGCATGCAGCATACTGTTGGAAATATCAAGAGACAAAAATTCCAAAACGCTATCAATGGTTGATTTTCGACATTTTTGCTGCCTGCTACGGCCCAGGGACCAAAACCTCGAAAAACAGGTTGTTTCTTCCCTTTTCAGTCCACAAAAAAATATTTTATCGTCCAAATTGTAGGGGAAACGCTGCCAAAAAAAAAGAGAATTTTTGGCCATGATTTCATGCTTTCCTCTTACTTTAAATCTCATTTGATAAGTGGAAGGTTGAAAAGAGGGGTATTTTGGCACTTTCTCTTTGCAATGGGCGTGGAAATAGTGGGAAACGGTTTTATCCCATCTACCATAGCCAAGAGTGCTTGAAACACTTGGGAGAGATTGCTGGTGCATCTACATTCTACCTACCACCACACTCTCACTTAACTCTTGTAACCCCCTCCCTTCCCTATCCTCCCTTCACCCGTCCTCACCAGTCATGGTGGGAGGTGGTCTCCCCATGTCCGTGGCAGGAGGAGGCTCTCCAAAAACCCCAGCGAAGGAGAGTGGCCTAAGCGCATCCGGGAATCGTGCTCTGCGCACAATTTCGCCGACGAAGAGCGCTTGTGGGACGGGCACAGGTCACGCCGCATCCGCAGCTTTCGCGAAGATGCCGCCCGGTGGGAGATCTGTCGCTAAGGACATCGTGAAGGAACATGAGGAAGCCAAGGAGGCGACGTCAACTCCACGCATTGGAAATACGGCTGGGGGCCTTGCCAACGCCGCTGGCGTAGCAGACGTGGTGGACGCAGAACCTACTATCGCTTAGGGCGAAGACAATGACGCTGGAGCAGAGGACGACCGGCTCTCCTTGAGGCCCAAGATGAAGAGGACAACGATCCTCTAAAGGTTGTTGATGCTGCCACCTTGGCGGCGATCAACCACCTTGTGGACCTCAAAATCCGTGACTTTCGCACGATGGAAGTTGATAGGGCTTCGGCCGTAGCAAAGGGGAACGGTGGTCCTAAGCTACCTACTCGTCATACATCTCGTGGCGTTGACCCGGATGGCATACTAGTAGGTGGTCACGGGAGGAACACGCTGCCTACCTTCGCACGTGCACCAATCCCACAACCCCAGGATGGTCCCTTGGCTCGCCTTGAGCAAGGAACACCTTAAAGAGCACAGACATGTGCTACAGCTGCCAACACGACCATCGTGTCTAAGGCAGGCCAAGGATCGCAAAAGGATCCAGCGAACATCGTTGATGCACTGAACCTTTTGCAAGACGCCAAGGCATACGAGCATTTGCTCCACACCCGTGAGCGTAACCAGCTCACCAAGAGCGTGCTTGCCCTCAAGCAGCACGTTCATCCTGATGCATTCAGCAGTATGTTGAACATCACGGGTAAGTTGGTGGCTAGTGGCATGGCCGACAAGCCTGATCCTGCCCACCCATCCCACGGTCGCAAAGCTAAGCATCCATCACACGATGATGGTCACAGTCTGTCAGGTGACACCCATGATGATCGGTCGACGGGCCCGAGCGGCTTTCTTCGTCTTCATCAGGCTGAGAAAGCGATAAGGGAGAAACACCCTGAGGATGACAATGTAGCATTGGGTGCGGAGATCTCAAAGGCTGTAAAGCACCTGAGTGATTATCCCAAGTTGGGCTCATCCAAGCACATGGACTTAGCCACTTGGAAGCCATGCATGGAGTTTTGCTTGAGCTTCATAACATCAAGCAACAAGCTTGGAGTGCCGTCGGGCTAGCTTGCCTTGACAGCTCAGCGCTCTCATCGGTGAAGAACCGACTCAAAGTGTTGTACGTGGAAATACCTCAGTCGGTCCCCAGACCTCACAGGGGAGACCTCTACAAGATCCTCATGGACTTGTACGGTAGGGAGTCTGTCTCCCAGCAAGCGTCCAGGCGTCTGTCAAAAATCCGCCAAGGTGACCGCAACCTTGCGGAATACCTTCAGGATTGGGACAACACCTTGGACAAAATCACTAATGAGGACCACCAGCCCATGTGATAGATCATGGAATGGCTCACCAACGGCCTTTCTAACGAGTCCCTCGCTCGTGCTTGTACGCTGGATCCCCAAGGCAAGCCTTGGACCAGTTATGCTGAGCTGCATGACTTCATCCTCGTGAAGTACAACTCCATGCCGGCCGAGTATGGAGTGAACACATGCCGCGACCAGCATCACCAGCATGGAAACAACAAGCGTCAGCACTCTCCCCAACGTGGTGAGCGTAAGCTCCCTCGGCACGGGTCGGGTAGTCATAAACTCTCCAAGCCGCAGGACAGCCATAAGGAGCGTGCAGATGGCAAGGCCAAGACAGGCACCTTCACCTGCTACTATTGTGGAAAGATTGGACACTATGCGTGTGAATGCCGCAAGCACCAGAAGGATCGTGCTGGTGGAAACACCAATGAACAGGGCAAAGACAAGCATGATAAGGGTTAAGGAAACCGCCAGATTGCCAAGGGTGTCAATGGTGGTCGTGGACCAGCAACCCGTGGGAAGGGTTTTTTAGTCCCCTAGTGGTAGTGGACAACCACTAGGGGCTCTGGCTGAGTGATCCTTGGATGTTGAACGTACTTTCATGTTCCAAGATGATGATGTGAAACAGTTGGAACGCCTCACTGGGGCTTTGTTTTCTTCTGAATTCTGCTCTCCCATAAGCAATGACTCTGTGTATCTCTCTCGCCATTTTCCACTCTTGCATCTCATCGATGATGAATGCTTGCAAAATCGCACTTGCTTGATTGTTTCCACACAACAGAAAGCAAACAAAGTACTTGAGTTGGCAAACGTAGCCCACAAGATGAACTCACTCATGCAAGTGACTGTTGCAGTTCCCATCTTTGCGGGTCTCAAGAAAGAACTCTTGAATGGATGGCAATTCTTGTGTGATGTAAACAAAGGACACCACATGTGGGAGCAAGTCAGTGACTCTGTTGAGCTACGTCGTAGCATGGAACACTTTTGGGTGTACCACTTGCAGGCCAAGCCTCCAAAGAGCTTCTTCACACGCTCCTCACAGGCAAAGATGACAATGCAATTCGCAGGTCATCTGGCTGGGGCACGCGTGCAAGTCCTAGTTGACACACGTGCTGATGACGAGTTCATTAGTGCCTCTCGTGTGCGACGGCTAGGATTGAAATGCACGCCTTGTGAGGGAAAAGTCACCGTCGGTGACGACCGTGAGGTCGATGTACTCGGCATATGTCATGCAAGGCTCAAGCTAGGAGCTCTCACAACAATCGTCAACTTTATTGTCATTGGCTTGAAAGATCATTTTGACGTTGTTTTGGGTGATCCTTGGCTTAATGAGCACAAGGCCAACATGAATTGGGTCACAAAGACTCTCACTGTACAAAAAGGCAAGCGTGCCATCACGCCCTCGCCTATGGAACGCTCAAAGCCCTCTCACAAGAGTGGGCAATCCTTATGGCACTTCAAGTGAAGCGATACTTGCGTTAAGGGCGCAATGTGTTCCTAGCGCAACTTTGTAAGGTCGATAACGACGATCCACCGTCGAGCCCGAGTGATGTCAGTTCTCTCCTTGAAGAGCTTTCTGACGTTTTTGGCCCTCTCCCGGATGGCCTACTGCCAGAACGGAATGTTGGTCATACGATCCCTCTCGAGCCAGGAGCAAGGCCACTGTTTCGGCCCATGTATCGCCTCTATCCTGCTGAGCATGAGGAAGCCGAACGACAAATCAAGGAATACTTGGCCAAGGGATGGATTGAACCCAACAGCTCTCCATTAGGAGCTCCTATCCTCTTTGTCAACAGGAAGGATGGAGGTTTGTGCATGTGTTTTGACTACCGAGCGTTGAACAAATTGACGGCTAAAAACCGTTACCCCTTGCCAAGGATCGAGGATCTCTTTGACCAACTTCAAGGTGCAAAGGTCTTCTCTTCCCTCGATATGGCTCAATGATATCACCAAATTCGGATTACTGAACAAGATGTTCCCAAAACCGCGTTTTGTACACATCTGGGACATTATCAGTTCCGAGTTCTGAACTTTGGTCTTACCAATGCCCCAACGACGTTTCAAGCCACAATGAATCACATTTTCCGTGACCAGTTGGGCAAAACCGTCTTGGTGTACCTTGATGATATCCTGGTGTTCTCAAAGAATCATGAGGAACATGTACAACATCTACGTACCGTGCTCGAGATCCTTCGTAAGGAGAAGTTCTTTGTCAAGATGGAGAAGTGTGCATTTGCACAATCCGAGCTACAGTACTTGGGCTTCATCGTTGGCAGTGAAGGAATCCGAGTGGATCCTTACAAAGTGCAAGCTGTTGTAGACTGGTCTCAGCCATCCTATGTGGGTGAAATATGAGCCTTCTTAGGCTTGGCGAATTACTTTCGCCGCTTCATGCAAGACTACTCTAGCCTTGTCGCCCCACTCACAGCTCTCACATGTAAAGATATGAAATGGACGTGGTCTGATAAGTGTGAGCATACATTTGTCCGTGTCAAGGAAATTCTGACATCTGTACTTGTGCTTGCACTCCCGAATCCTAAAAAACCATACGAGGTGCTCTGTGATGCATCTATCGTCAAGATAGGGGCTGTCCTTATGCAAGATGGACGATCAGTTGCATATGAGAGTCGCAAACTCTCAGGCGCTTAGACTCGCTACACCAGAGGCGACCAAGAGTTGCTTGCGGTAGTTCATGCCTTGAAGGTTTGGCGCTGTTACCTTGAAGGTGCCAAGGGTGGAGTCACAGTGGTTACAGACCACAATCCCTTGGTATTCTTTCAGTCACAACCCAACCTTTCTTGGCGACAAGCCCGTTGGAGCGAGTACTTGAGCAGATTCCACTTCTAGTGGGAATACCGACCCGGTCGTACAAATGTGGCAGACCCGTTGAGTCGCACTCCAGTCAACGCGGTTCTCACCACACTTCAAGTGCGATCTCTTCGCACAAAAGACGTACGGGAACAGGATGTGTCCAAGCCTGATAACCCCCTATGCCAACCACCAAAACCAACGGCGCATTTCACGCCATTCTTGTAACGTATCCGCATGGGATACTTTGATGACCCATTGTTTGACCAAGGTAACATTCAACGATATGGCTTGGTGGAAGCCTCTGGTCTCTACTGGAAGGGCAACCTGGTGGTTGTGCCCTACTCCGGAAAGCTCCGGGATGAGATCCTTTTTGAGTTCCATAACCCAGTAGCAGCTGGCCACCTTGGTGCTGCGAAAACCGGAAAGGCTCTCTCAGAGCATTATTGGTGGCCTCGATGGTCGTGCGACGTATGCAAATACATCCAAGCCTGTGACTTGTGCATCCGCAACAAGTTGAGAAACAAGGCACCATCAGGATTGCTGAAGCCCCTCCCCGTGCCTAACTCTTCATGGGAAGAAGTGAGCATGGATTTCATCACTGGCTTACCCGAGACACCTCGTGGCCATGACGCTATCCTCGTGGTGGTCGAGTCTTTGACCAAGATGGCGCATTTCATGCCCACAACCACGCATGCCACTGCTGAGGAAACAGCACGCATCTTCTGGGACACTATTGTTCGACAGCATGGGCTGCCGTTACGCATCATCTCTGATCGAGACGTGCGGTTTTCAAGTAAATTATGGCAAGCCCTTGGTGAGATCTTTGGCACCCACCAAAAGATGTCCACTGCTTTTCATCCACAAACGAATGGACACACTGAACGGATGAATCGAACTCTGGAGCAGATGCTCCGGATGTACGTGGATCCTTCGATGGATGACTGGAATGAGTTTCTCAGTCCGGCAGAGTTTGCCTACAACAACTCTGTTCATGAATCCATGAAGCTGTCACCGTTCTTTCTCAACTACGGCCGGCATCCGATGGTACCCGTCTCCTTGGTGAGGCGCGGGGGCGGCGGGAATCAGGTACCTTCTACCCGGGCCTTTGCCGATCGCATGGACACTCTTCGTCGCGAAGCACGTGAATGCCTCCATGCATCGAAGCAGCGCCAAAAGGTCTATGCCGATGCTGGTCGTCGTGACATCATATTTCTTGTCGGTGACCAGGTGCTTTTGAGCACAAAGAACATGTGCCTCAAGACCCCCGGAGCAAGGAAGATCCTCCTTAAGTGGGTCGGACCATTCAAGGTCACTCACAAGATTGGTGAGGTTTCTTACCGCCTTGCTCTTCCAACGGTCATGAAGATCCATGACGTGTTTCACATCAGTCTTCTTGAACCTTATGCAGAATCAGGAACGGTTCAGCCACCGCCTGTAATGCTCGCAAGTGACGGCCAGTATGAGGTACATGGGCTCCTCCAACACCGCGAACGTACACGCGGTAAACGTGTTGTGAAGGAGTACCTCGTGAGCTGGGCCAATTGTGGACCTGAACACAACAGTTGGGAGCCTGAAAGTCGTGTCCCGGCCGTTATGATCAAGGACTCTTGGCAAGACCAGGCTGCTCGCTTTCGCACTCGTGCCCCCCGGGGTACCACCCTGGCACAAGCCCCATGCAAGGAACCTTCACTTGTCAGAGTACAGACAAGAGCACAACGGCGGCGATCTCGGACGCATGGGGACGCCCAGGCTGATGGTTGCGGGGACGCTGCTCGCAAGAGGGGGAGGAAGCGTTAGCCGTAAAAATATTTCATGTGAACTTGGCTGATCTATGTACGATCTTGTGCTCGTGAAGGATATCAATATCACTCTTTTGAGTTTTCTCTCCTTGCGCAATGGCGCATGATCCAACGGATGCACCTATGAATGTTTTGTTGACCAACAAAGCACGTCTCCTTCCACCAACAATCATTCTAGACCCCCTTGAACCGAGGACGGTTCACAATAGAGGGGGGGGGGGAATGTAACAAACATGGCAGAATATATGCCACTTTGTTATGTTGCCTAGACCGGCGCCTTAAATCCAAAAAGGGCTGTCGCGTCTTTTGTTCGGAAAATCGGGATCTGGACCGCAAGGAGAATTCCTCCTCGACCAGCCCCACGAACCGTAAGCTTTGAAGAAGCTTTCGATTCGTAGGAGGGCGACCGGATAGTGCCTTGCACTATGCGGCCGCCGCTCGAGGTCTCGCGACCTTGAGTGGCGAACGCGAGCCCATCGTGAATGATCACAATGGGCTGCGCAGGGCCTGCATAGTCTCATTGGACATGACCCAATGCGACATCGCAAGGACCCCCACCTCATCGAGGGGCCCCTCACGAGGTCCCTCGCCAGGGCGAGGGGGCTCGCGAGGGGCCACCGGCGGGCGTTCCGATAGGACCACCCCGCCGAGTGCCACCTCCACTCGGTGGCATGGCAAACACGTTTTTATAAACGTGTTGGCCACGGCATCGGACGAGGGGCGCCGAATGGTGGCAAAATACCCTCGCACGCGCGAATACATTTTTCCACCACCTCCCCATCCCTAATCACGCCGAAAACTTAGGGATTCCACGTGGACAACATAATGTTTTTTAACGGGTTGACTCGACGAGAGAAATGTATCTAGTCGAACCGCGTCAACCTGCCGGAAAAATTGACGGATAAAATAATATCCTCCATTCTCCCTCTTGGGTTGCCCTATGACAAGAATGGACTTTGCGCCCCAACCTTGGTCAGGGCATACTTGTGAGAGGAGTCAATCGTGAGAGACAACACTTCACGGCGAAGTTAATCTCCACGACCAACCTACGCGATTGCCATGAGCAATCGAGTCCCGAGGGCTCACTCACCCACAGAGGCTCGCACCCCATTGCACCTGCCGTGTTATAGCAAGGACCCATGCTTGTAGGATCTTTGGGTGATCAACAATGGAGCTTGTATGATAAAATGGGAAATAACTGGAAATCTTGGATGGAAAAAGTGGGAAGCTTTATCTGTACAAAGTACAGCTATGGTACATGAAAAACCCATCATGCTAGGTTAGCACAACTCTTGGCCCAGTGAGGGGCAATGTTTTGCTAGGCCATGTAGGCCATCGTGGAGAGGGTCTTGTCGCACTCTCGAGGTTGACTGGCCTCAAGGGCAGCCTCCACATAGGGCAGCAGGCCTTGACGGGTCTGTAGGGGCCTCGGAGAAATCTGTAGAAGAGACTTGGTTTGGGGCTCCAAAGGCAGAGGCATGAGAAAGGCTGAGTTCTTGCAGAATCCTGAGATAGATCTAAAAAGAGAGGAGCTCCTACTTTTATGCATGCATTCCTAGCAAGTTGACCACCTTGAGGAGGAGGTTCCTTTAGATGCTTCAGGTGCTTCAGGTCTGCTACCTTTTATGCCTTGCTGTTGGGAGGCTTCCTTCAGCGAGAAGCTTCCTCTAGCTCATGGTTGTTATCGGAATCCCTGATGCATTGAGAAGAAGCTTCCTCCTTGAGGAAGCTTTGCCTGGTCTTTAGGTGAAGCTTCACAACGAGGTTGCTTGCTCCTTATGCTTTCATTTGACGACTGTTGATCTAGTGAAAGCAACACATCGGATCCGTCGATAAGGATCCTCTTAAAGCTCTTACAACATTTTTTCATGTAGATATAAGGCCCAGAATCCATGAATGAGGATGATGATGTAGTTTAGGCCTCATGCTGAGGGTGCATGGTGCTACCTAGTCAGCTAGTGGACTCCCTGACCAGTGTAGCTGTGTAATATTGCCTAGTAAGTAGCTCCCCTTCCACTCAATCCACCTAAGAGCATGCACAATCCTCTTACGCATGCGAGCACACTTTATTGCACTCCAAGCCCTCTAGGCTGCTTCACGGCTGGCTGCCACAATTTATCTGGATTGTACAAGAGAGAATTCCTAGTAGATATGGTCCTCGAAATCTACCGTAAAATCCCTATGTTTTCATACAGTGCTCTCAAGTTAGTCTTGTCTTCACCATATTGGAGCTTAGCACCAACATAGTAATTGCACCTCTAAAACAGTCCCCCTCAATTGGTGTGTTGGTGATTCAAAAAGTTTCACGCCTGCGGGCTCGAGAAAAAAAATCGAGGAACTCCTATAAATCTTCGTCAATGAAATGGAGCTAAGTGTCCTGCTTTAATAAAAAATCAATGAAGTTGTCAATGTCAGTTTTGTGACCAGGAATATGGTTTATGCTTTGATTTGCCAACATCACTTCCTGACCTTTTGGGCTGTTAGCATGTGGTTCGAGGAATCTGCCATACCCCAAAATTCCCTAGTCGAGTTTGGGCCACTCCATGTTATTGGCGGTTGCCACATCCTTCATGGGTGAGATGCTGCAAATGATGGTTTCATCCCCCATGCTCATTCCTACTTCCTTCGTGCTCCTATGGAGGTGGAGTGAAATACGGTGACCTAGTCGTGGTACAAGATAGGTGTCTATCCCTTGGGTAGAATAGACCATAAAATTCCAAGTGGGTGTTTCTACAACCGTACAAGCAATCTCGGTAAGTTCGGTGTTACCTGAAACAAAAACATGTGCCAGGTCAAGATTTCCCCTTCTACTGATTGGTTAGTTGTTATTTGTAGTGGAAAAGGATGGACTGTCTAGGTCCATCCAATGACATCAGCATAGCTAGAAAATGTCATGCACCTCGTGGGATATTACTAGCCGGTTAAGCCATTGAGGCCAACCATTCCTTCCGAGGGCTTCAATCTAATCGTCTATCCACCTACAAACCATAGTTAGTTACATAGAGTATCTTCCAGATTTTTTTTTGTTTTGGGTCTATGTTGACTTTCTTGTCACAGGTGAAGTACAAAAGCTCAGTGGTTGACTCTGAAGGACGTCCACAACGTATTCTATTGGGGCCAGCTTGATCTCACAAGAAACTACCGCTGTAATGTTCCTCTTCCGCTAGAAGACCCATTTCAGTCCGTGTTTTCCGTGCCTTGTTGACAGTTCATCACGTTGTCATCAGAGTTCCGTACCATCCTCAACGAAAGCTTCAACTCTTTTGTACTTAGCCGAGGTCAATGTGCTGGCGAAAAAAGTTCCCACCTACACAACGACACGGAGTCCGACTTCAAAACATCTTTCCAGAATCCACACTATATTGTGCAAGCGTGGGCAACAAGCTTGAACGAGCCGTCACATCAACGGGTCTCCCTCATCCCTTTTGGCAAAGCCTACGCAATGTTTTAGTGATGTCATGGTGTGGCTAGCTGGTGCTCACTGATCACTCTCCCAGTCCTCGCACCGGTGATTTCGACAAACTACCAGGCATCTCCGCTATAGGCCAATGCAAACGCAGCTTCGCAACTTGCTGAGGCAACGGATTTTGTTTTCTGCCAGCGTCGAAGCACAAAAGTAGGATATAGGATGTGCCTTGTTTGCGATTGATGGCTCCGCACTTGCCCAGCACCAATGAGAAGTGGTAACGTTGAGTAGCCCAACGACTATAGATTGCTCCTAACTTGCTTCGGCGAGACGTAGAAATAAAAAAAATCCACTTTTGTCTTCACAGATGCAGCCTCCATTGACCTAGCAAGTGGGGGGAGACCTGTTGTTTGTACACCAACAGGTCGGAGCTACACTAAGCCTACCAGTTGATTGCCAATGATGAGCATCTACTTGGCGCTCGCCAGTAGGTGCACTCATCACGATCACGAGCCACCGGGAGAAGCGACCCATTTGCTAGTTGCACCATCAATGTTATGCCAATGGCATACACTGGGCCCTAACCCAGAAGAAACCTAATTTTGGCTCCGCCACTTCCGACCTACATCGCGACTTTGTCGCGACAACTTTTTCCGCGCTCAGAGGGAATTCCCCGGAATACCCCGGAATCCTCGCACGATGACGACCACTTTTCTGGTCACTTCCGGAGCTAGTAGGAACATATTCTCGATGACCCTTGACGTTTCGAGACTGCAATCAAAGTTCTTTTGGGAATCTTTGACAAACCTCTTGGATCCTCAATTTGATCTCGAAGCCCCCCATTGAACCAACGAGGGACTTCTCGAGCCAAGAAATCAGAACACGGCGTCACGTGACACTAACCGAGATCCCAAATGGCGCGACCGGGCCTCACCTTCTCGCACTCACCGTTTGCATGTACGATGCCGAGTTTTGGCCCTTACAACAACAAAGTATACTTTCCATTTCTCAAAAACACTTATCTGATCCCACTCTCGTGAAAAGGGACAAGCCCCGATTTCAACTGTGAACCACTTCACTTCCGACCGGTGTAACACTTGGTATGAGAGCGCATTGGCCCGGGCGGGGCTCAAGACTAATTTGGGCATCAAATCGAGAGTCGCACGTGTCTTCAAGCACATCTCCTCTGATGAGAAGTTCACAGACCTCGCAAAAAAGTCGGCGCACGCAGCGAGCGCTCCGAACGACAACAGCGGTAACCGGCGAAGACACCGGTGATGGCCGAAGGCACCCCGCGAAGGACCTTCAGCCTCATCAAGGGGGATGAGCGGATGATGGTTGGCACCTCGACTTGCGCGACCAATCCGGAGTTTGGCATACCTGACCTGCCAATTCCGCATGCACTACCGACCAATACAACTCCATCGACGACACGAGACAAGATCGCGGAGATGACTGGCCAGCTGGCGCAGATGAAAGCGTTTCAACGAACGCTAATCGAACAAATGGAGCAGTAAGCCGCCAAAATCCGTTATTCAAAAGCGCGAGAAGCGGTACTTGCCGATCGACTTCACATCGGCGGAGCCTGAAATTTTCTAGGTGTTCCTCCGCCGTTCAATCCAGCAAATGCTAAGGGACCGACGATCACGATCTTCTTGACGAGTTTGGAGGTATACTTCACCGTTGCTGGGTTTCACTCCGACAAAATGAAGATGAACCTCGCGGCCTCACTTTTATGGGGCACTGGTTTGAGTTGGTGGGCCGATCTCATGGCTATCCAACGGCACCAGGCAGCCGTAGGCGCTGATCCAACGGCTACGGCATCGTCGGCACCAGGCGTGCTATCTCTCGAGTAGGTTCACCGGATCTGAAAATTATCAATAACTCCCCTGTCTAACTGGCGCGAGTTCACCCAGGCACTCGTCGCTCACTTCGGCAAGCTGAAAGAGAAAACAGAGGGTCGTTATCCGCTGCAACGACTGAAGCAGCTTTCCACCGTGGCAGAGTACACACACTCTTTTCATGAAATCATCACCGATAGCAACCTCGTGGAGGATAAGCTCTGTTTTCACTACAACAAGGGCCTCAAGCAAGATGTCTGCAAAGCACTCGCAATCTACGACATCACCAATGATTTGCACAGATCATTGCAGCCGCTGAATGCATCGACTCAATGGATTTAAACTAAAAAATAAACAAATCCTACGGCTGGCAACCAAAATATCAACCACCGTAGAGCAACGGGCATCGATCGCAGAATTTGGAGAACCCGACTCCGATGGAAGTCGACGCCATCAAACAAAAAGGAGATCAATGGACGTGCTCTGCAATTGCGGAAAGATTGGACATATCGCAAGAAATTGCCCAAGGCAAAACTAGAAGGAGGGAGGCAACAAACATAGCAAAAAGGAGGAGTCGGGAAACGGCCAAGGGCAGGATTCGACGCCGAAACTCTTGCCCCCACCGAAAATCTGTGCCAAACGATCACCCACCTGAACAGCTACAATCGCCTAATACGGGGGTTCTTGAGATCCAAAAGTTTGACGAGGGATACGAGGACGACCAACATACGATACTGCTGAAAGTGCAACTGGGGGGTTGCAATTCGAAATAATTTTAGGGCATGCAGGCCCATGCAAAAACGAACATGAGCTCTGTGTGTGAGTGCGATGCAAGACGGCAAGAATTTGGCTAAGTCTGGAACGTTGACTATAAAGAACAAGGAGAGTTTACAAATGAGCCCCTAGCGGGCTTATATAGGGGCGCCTGCAACTAACCGCGCCGGGCCCCGTCACCCTTGCTGAACCCAAATGAGTCAACAGGGAGAACACACTGCATACACCACGAGAGTAACAAAGGTGGTCTCCTCGAGGCAGCGGAACAACTCTCCGAGTGCCCAGGTCTCGACCACCGAGAAAATATGAGCAGTGCCAAAACATCTCGAAATCAACGTCCAAACATCACAGACGGCTTTCCGAACATCGGAAGCCCCACAATAGCCATCGGGTCTCCTCGTCGCACCGGTACAGTCAACCAGGTGCACGGGTCTGAACCCACCGAGAAAACTCTCCTACCTCCTGAAAAGCCCACATGGCTGCCGGAACGCATCGACCGCGTCTCGCCGGCGCTGTCGTAGGTGCTAGAGAAGTCTCGGTGCAGTCCGGAGGCCCGTCGTGTTGTCACGCCCTCCTCTGCCATATACCCTGAATGTGGGTATATTGGTAAACTAGCAGTGTCGGTCGTGACGGGTGGAAGCCACACAAACCAACACTCCCCCAGGCTGACATAGCCGTCCATGCCAGAACGAATGAGCGAAGGCATGGAACAACAATGCATGGCAAGCCATAACATGCATGAGTCAACTCGCACAAACACACACACACACACACACTCGTCTGCTATCCATCTAAGATCTCCCTAGACACTGGCACAGCCCACCAAGTGTCTGCGTCTCGACCATGAGAGGAGTGATGCACACGCACACAAACCAGTGTAATGCACATCATACACATGTCAGAGGACAAGATGGTCTCCTCATGACAGTGGCGGTACCAAGGTCCGGGTGTCGACCACTACGAGCAATCCAACTCAATAGCATCATCATCCAAACACAGGATCAAGGGAGGATCTCCTCGTAACACGGGTGCAATGCACCACTTGTCCGGGTCTCGACCAACAGCTCGCATGCACATGCCACACACGGTATAGCGACACACTACGACACACGATCACATGGTCTCCTCGTGACACTGGTGCAACGCACCAAGTGTCCGGGTCTCGACCAACAGCTCGCATGCACATGCCACACATAGTATAGCGACACACTAAGACACACGATCACATGGTCTCCTCGTGACACTGGTGCAATGCACCAAGTGTCTGGGTCTCGACCAACAGCTCGCATGCACATGCCACACACGGTATAGCGACACACTAAGACACACAATCACATGGTCTCCTCGACCAACAGTGTGCTACCATCTGTATGCAGTTGTGTAGGCACGTAGCATGAGGCACATGCGGGATGCTGTAGATGCTTAGAACAGAGCATGGACCTCGCCATGCATCTCCCATGGTGTCGCGTCAGGTCGAGGTCCACACAACACTCCCCCTGGGCAAATGAACCTGGCAGCGATGTCCTCGATGGAGATGCTGATGTCGTAGCTGAACAGATCATGGGCGATGAGTCATGTGGTGTATCCATCATGTAGAGACAGCTCCCCCTATCACCTCCGAGTCGACTCCCTCCCTCAAAGACGAAGTGGTGTCTCCGGCTACAACTCCTCACATGAATCTGCATCACCTGGGGTACACCAGTCCTCACGTGACTGCCAAGGGTCCCAACTCACAATCTCTCCTGCCTCCGCACTACCGTGATGTATCTGTGTACGCCGGAGGAACTAGAATGGGCGAGCAGCACGCGTGCGTGGATGAAGTAGCGGAGCTGGCCTCCGATACGGGATAGGACACCTGAGACACAAGGGTGTACTGCCAGAAGAGGAGAGCTGGAGCGATGAACCGGATCACCACTCGTGGATGAAGATGAAGATGGGGCAGGTGAGTCGGGTGGATGAAGGTGCGTGACGGTAGCAGAAGAAGGAGGAGCGATGATGGGGTCGACAGGAGCCGGGATGGCGGAAGCCGAAGGCATGCTCAGCATCACTACTGCTGCTGGAAGACTCCTGCCGGTACCAGTGATGCTGCCCTTCTCTGAGAATCGCTCACGCGCTGCCACCATCTCCCGCTGTAGCATGACCACACGCTCTTATAGATCAGCATAATCTGCCTCGGACATGTTGAGGTAGCCCATTTCGACCTGGTGTAGAATAAACTCTGCCTCACTGGATGCTGCACATGCAGACTGCACAGCTCGTGAGTATAACGCCATCTGCATCTTTGCTGCTGAAGATGATGGAACAGGTGTCGCTGCATCCTCCTGGGGGTCAACCAAGGTCGCAATGTGCTGAGACGCTGGAACACCGGATGCAACTACAGGTGTTGCATCCACATCACAGCTCGTGTCCGTCATGCAAGGAGTGAGCGGTCGCATGCCGAGAGAGAAGGAGAAGGAGGAGTCGTCAGAGTCCGTAGAGCATGTGGAAGCGTCTTTCGTGCAGGTACTGCCACTCTCGACGTCGATGTGATCGGTAGCGTCACCAAGAGGTGAAATCGAGGGGGCAGAATTCAGCTCCTGCTGACGAGGTGACTCCATCTGCATGTATGGATCTGCTCCAGTGTCCTCGACCGCCGCCATAATGGACACAGGTGTACAGGGCTCCGGCTCAGCAATGTCCGTCAAGGCGACCAACAAGCGCAGCTGGCGCTCACGTACTGTCTTTCCGGGAACGCTGGTCGCTACCACCTGCTCGATGATAGAGTAAGGACCATCATTTGACTCCGTCATGTATGTCGCTGCTCCGTCGTGGGTACGGGAACCCGAAGACTGTGGGAACATGGACGACTCCTCACACTGAAGCTGGTCCTTAGGTAGTGCAGATGAGGCGGTGGAGCATGCTGTGTCTACTGCAGCATATGTCCCGGCGACATCTCTGAGAACTGCTGCTCTCAAGAATGTCTCAACCTCTAACAGACCAGCCGGTGGACTCTGCTCATGTACAGGGACCGCTGTCGAGCTAGTATGAGTCCCGTGCGCCAACGCCCCCGAAAATCCGCATGGGACATCCTGATCCACACAATACTCCTCTGCTGCTGCCAGGTCGCTACTGATCAGAGTCGTGAGTGGCATCACCAAGGCACGTGAGACCTGCCCTCCTCGTGATGTAACCTGCTGCTGCAAAATGACTGGCTGCTGCCCCAGCGTAGATGTCGACCTCGATGACATGCAAGTCCCAAGTACTCCAACATCCGCCGGACTCGTGTGAGTCATCTNGAGTGGCATCACCAAGGCACGTGAGACCTGCCCTCCTCGTGATGCAACCTGCTGCTGCAAAATGTCTGGCTGCTGCCCCAGCGTAGATGTCGACCTCGATGACATGCAAGTCCCAAGTACTCCAACATCCGCCGGACTCGTGTGAGTCATCTGCACACTCTCCCCCAAAAGTCCTGGGCCTCCACCGGACGGAGCCGCGAGTGGCACCGTCCAGGGACGCCGTGCCTGCACTCTTCCTGAGGTAACTTGCTGCTAAAGAACGTCCCGCTCCTGTCTCAGTGTGGATGTCGATCTTGATGACACGCATATCTCCTGCACTGGAACCTCCGTCAGGCTCGTGTGAGCATGCTGCACAAACTCCGCCAAAAGTCCGCAAGAGGCATCCTGATGCGTACGAGACCCATGTGCCACCGCCGAGCCGCCACTGGTAGGAGCCGCGAGTGGCACCGCCGAGGGACGCCGGGCCCGCACTCCTCCTGACGCAACCTGCTGCTCTAGAAGATCTGGATCCAGCCCGGACGTGGAAGTCGAGCTCGATGATACGCAAGTATGCACCATGACCTCCATGGCGGGATCAGACTCCACATCATGTACTGCCACCCTGTCATCTGCATCTGCCTTGGCTGACGCTAAGGCACGGTGGGACGGCGGGGGTGCGGCTACTGTCGCTACGGGCATAGGCACTGTCTGATGACCACACACCCCCTCGACAGGTACAGTAATGGAAGCCGAGGAGGTAGAGGATGTATCGAAACCGGTGCGAGCACGGTGTGCGGAGCGCTGACGCCGACGTCGCGGGGCCACTCGACTGGAACGACTGCATGAAGACATGTCATCACGAGGTGACGTCGTGGTCGCAACAGAGTGGAGGATCGAAAGGATGGTGGCAGCCTGAGACTCGCTGGCAGATGGGGCTAAAGGTACACCATCGGATGAGGAAGGAGGAGATGTGATCAAAGAGGCCGTTGACGAACGAGTAGCAGAAGCACGCACAGTGACGACAAGGTCACAGAGCCGCTGCACCATCTGCCGGAGGTCGTGGATCTCAGCGAATATGCTCGCCAGAGGTCCAGCTAGGGGATCTACCAACGCCGGCAGATCCGTATGCTGTGGAGGACGCAGGCTCGGACGAGGCTGTAACCAAGGTGGATGCCAGCCGGGTGGGTGTGTCCAAGAGCGACGCCAACCATGACGTCCATCACCACAGTAGTAGCAGGCGAATGTGCAGGGCGCCTGCTCAGATGTCCGCGCACTCATCTCGTGCGCTGGACGATGGATAGGTGCCGAGGGCACCTACTCCCGNCGGCAGATCCGTATGCTGTGGAGGACGCAGGCTCGGACGAGGCTGTAACCAAGGTGGATGCCAGCCGGGAGGGCGCGTCCAACAGCGACGCCAACCATGACGTCCATCACCACAGTAGTAGCAGGCGAATGCGCAGGGCGCCTGCTCAGATGTCCGCGCACTCATCTCGTGCGCTGGACGATGGATAGGTGCCGAGGGCACCTACTCCCGGTGGTAAACACCAAGCCACGGGAGAGAATGAGGCCCGTAGGTACTATCACTCTTGGAGGTCACGGCGTCCGGGTCAGCAAACGTGACCAGACGGGAAGAGCTGCACTACCACAGCACACCTGGAGACGAGAGTCTGACTAGCCGCGGCGACCAATGCTGCTGCCACAAATGGAGCGAAGACTGCTCCAAGACGAGAAGGGGTGGCGGCTGCAGGTGTGGCTGCTGATCCAAGCAGTAGACGACCCAGCCCTCGGAGACGGTAAGACTCGAATCCGCCGTCGATCCCACGGGGTGAAGTGCGTGCACCAATCCACGGGCCCTAGGGAGACGCAAGTCCAGGACACGTCTCGAAGTGGAAATAGCCGCTGACGCACAAGCCGTCGTCAGTGGGGAATGACGGAGTAGAAACGTAGCTGCAACTGCCCCTCACTAAGTAGTCGTTGCAACTCCACCCGCCACCGTTATGGCTGCGACGAAAACTGCTACTGCTGGGGCGGTAGTATTTGGACGATTCCCCCTGTTTTTTTTTCCGACCCCTTTTTATGTGTGTCGTGTCCGCACCCACCACCCCCCTTTTTTTGCTTGTGATCCTCTCTGCTCGCCTGAAGCCCTTGTCTTTCTCTTTTATTTTTCCTTTATTTTTCTTTTTTTTCTTTCAGGCGTACCCCTTTTCATATTTTTTGTTACTCGCCCCCCCTTTTCTCGATTGCCCGGAAGGTGGGCTAACGGAGAAAATCAGGAGGGGGGGGTGTCTGGCCTGTCCGGCCCTCCCTCCGGTGCACGCTCGCTTGCTCGCTCGCTGAGCGAGCGAGTGAGCGAGTGGGTGTGGGGGGGAGGAGGGAGCGAGAGGAGGAGGGGAGTCCTGTCCGCCCCTATGACCCGGCCCCTCCGTCGGTCGGCCGACGGGGCCGACGGGGCCAACGGGGCCGAGGGGGCCCACGAGGTCGACGGGCCCCCTCCGAAGGGCCCCTCGGAGGGACTCAGCAGGGCCCTCCGAGGGCCCCCCTTGAGAAGGGGAGAAAGGAGGGAGAGGGGGGGGTGGCGAACGGGGTTGACAGGCCCCCTCAGAGCCCCCACCCCTTCAGAGGAGGGCTGTGAGGCCCTCCTCGCAGCGGCAGCAGCAGCTGCAGTGGGAGGTGCAGCTGCTGCGGATGTTGCTGTTGCTCCTACTTCAGCTGCTGCTGCTGCTGCTGCTGCCACTACTACTGCTGCTCTGCGCAGCAGATGCTGCTGCTGCTTGCTCCTCCTGATCTGCTGCTTCCCTCCCTTTTTTTTTGCTTTCTCTCTGTACGCTGTTGCACGCTGCTGCTACTGCTACTGCTACTGCTGCTGCTGCTGCTGCCGCCGTTGCTACTGCTACTGGTGGTGGTGGTGCTGCTGCTGCTGCTGCTGCTGCAGCTGCTTTTGCTACTGCTGCTGCGGCTGCTGCTGCTGCTGCTCCTGCTGCTGCTGCGTAGCTGGTTGCTGCTGCACACTGCTGCTTCTGCTCGCTGCTACTGCTCGCTGCTGCCACTGTTGCAAGCTGCTGCTGCGTCGCTGTCGCTCGTGCACGCTGCTCCTGCCAACGCGTGCTACTGCTGCTAATGGTATTGCCGCCGCAGTCGCTAGCGCTGCTCTGCTCGGCTCACCGCCCCAGTGACGTTCACGTGCAGTCGTTTCGCGCTCCCTCACGCTGCTGCCGGCGTGGCGCCACATGGCGCGTTCTCTTTGCGTTCCGCCCACTGCTGCTGCTTCTGCTGCTCACACGCCCCCCTGTGCTCTGATACCAAATTGGAAATAATTTTAGGGCATGCAGGCCCATGCAAAAACGAACATGAGCTCTGTGTGTGAGTGCGATGCAAGACGGCAAGAATTTGGCTAAGTCTGGAACGCTGAATATAAAGAACAAGGAGAGTTTACAAATGAGCCCCTAGCGGGCTTATATAGGGGCGCCGGCAGCTAACCGCGCCGGGCCCCGTCACCCCTGCTGAACCCAAATGAGTCAACAGGGAGAACACACTGCATACACCACGAGAGTAACAAAGGTGGTCTCCTCGAGGCACCGGAACAACTCTCCGAGTGCCCGGGTCTCGACCACCGAGAAAATATGAGCAGTGCCAAAACATCTCGGAATCAACGTCCAGACATCACAGACGGCTTTCCGAACATCGGAAGCCCCACAATAGCCATCGGGTCTCCTCGTCGCACCGGTACAGTCAACCGGGTGCGCGGGTCTGAACCCACCGAGAAAACTCTCCTACCTCCTGACAAGCCCACATGGCNGCGTTCCGCCCACTGCTGCTGCTTCTGCTGCTCACACGCCCCCCTGTGCTCTGATACCAAATTGGAAATAATTTTAGGGCATGCAGGCCCATGCAAAAACGAACATGAGCTCTGTGTGTGAGTGCGATGCAAGACGGCAAGAATTTGGCTAAGTCTGGAACGCTGAATATAAAGAACAAGGAGAGTTTACAAATGAGCCCCTAGCGGGCTTATATAGGGGCGCCGGCAGCTAACCGCGCCGGGCCCCGTCACCCCTGCTGAACCCAAATGAGTCAACAGGGAGAACACACTGCAGACACCACGAGAGTAACAAAGGTGGTCTCCTCGAGGCACCGGAACAACTCTCCGAGTGCCCGGGTCTCGACCACCGAGAAAATATGAGCAGTGCCAAAACATCTCGGAATCAACGTCCAGACATCACAGACGGCTTTCTGAACATCGGAAGCCCCACAATAGCCATCGGGTCTCCTCGTCGCACCGGTACAGTCAACCGGGTGCGCGGGTCTGAACCCACCGAGAAAACTCTCCTACCTCATGACAAGTCTACATGGCTGCCGGAACGCATCGACCGCGTCTCGCCGGCGCTGTCGTAGGTGCTGGTGAAGTCTCGGTGCAGTCTGGAGGCCCGTCGTGTCGTCACGCCCTCCTCTGCCATATACCCCGAATGTGGGTATATCGGTAAACTAGCAGTGTCGGTCGTGACGGGTGGAAGCCACACAAACCAATAGTTGCAAAATTCAATAAAATTTGCTTGTGTAACTTGATGGAGGTGCATCTCACAGTTTTGTATCCGATCAGCTGGTGAAACATCTGGCTTTGAAACACAAACCTGGAGCTTTTGAAGGAGAAATCGTCATTGGACGATTTTGCATCCGCCGACTAAAGCAGCCATTACGACTGTACATTGGGGATCTGCAGGATATAACCATCTGGAGATCCTGCCCAATGAGCGACTACAAGGTGATCCTCGGGGAAGATTTCGTGTAGCAGTAGAATCCGCAAATTGAATAGAGCATCGACGCTGTCTGCATCCAACGCGACGGGCAGTAAATCTTCCTTCCGCTCGTGCAGAAGCCAAAATCCAGCCTACGTGCAACAAGCGACAACAGGGCAGCCAAAAGCGACGCGAAAATTGCAGCAATAACCGCGAAGACGCAACGGCCATCAGCTACGCCGATCTCGCTTGACGTGGCAAAAAGATACCTAAGGAGAGGAGCCTTGGCGTGGTTGGTCCACATCGATTTGAGCAGCACAAGCATCGAATCAGTTGCCGCAGCTGATGCATCAACCTCATCAGCCTCATCAGCCTCATCGGCCTCATCGGCATCGACAATCAAGAACGTATCACAAGAGTTCGCCCCGCTTGTGAATTTTTTTGAAGAGGTATTCCCGAACGAGTTACCAAGCAAACTCCCTCCCAAAAGCGACATCGACCACCGAATTCAGCTCAAACTCAGCAGCAGACCAACCGTTAAGGGGTCTTACAAAAGGAAACTATGCAGCAGGTTGGGGCAGCAGCGTTGTTGATGCAGCGTGCGGGCTTCCATGCTCGTTGCTTAAGTCAGCTGCCCCCTCAGTCTGCTGCTCTAGAGTCTAAGTTTGGAAGCTCTGGGTTTTGTTACTCAGAAACGCGCGCGCCAGAGTTAGCGCCAGAAAGCAGCTGAAAACTGATAATGACTGATTAGGAATGAAGAATGAACAACAATGGGAGACCCCTCCAAGTTCTAGGCCCCCCCCCCAGCTCTGTAGAGCTTGTTACTCAGCTAAGTAGCCAATCAGGAAATAGACCTATTTTCTGGCAGGCAGGTTTTCTCGGTGAGCCCTACCAGACAACCGACAGCCCAAAACCCGGGCGTCGTCCATTTTGCCTGAAAACTGGACCATACCATAATACCGACGCTGCGAACGCAGCCATGCGGTCAGAAACAGCTAGAAAAATAGTAGCAAGGAGTTATGGCTGCCCGAACCCAGGTAGTGCCTACGATGGTCCATGATGCCGAACAGGGCCATGCAACATGCAACAAACATCCTAGGCAGAGCATGACGACGCAGACGCGATGGGACGCGCTGGACGCAAGCACACAGCAACTGCGGTGGCAGCGACCGCCGGCAGCACGACCACCGAGGAGGCCTGCCGATGGAGCTGAGCACGTCGCCGGAGAGAGGAGGCTCCAGCGAATTGCGAGAAGACCTCAGCGTGCGTCAGCTCCACCGGACGACACTCCATCAGCGTCGAGTCTTGCCATCAGTCATCTGCACGCCGATGTATACAAGCCGGGAGGACACAACAGAGCACAATGAGAGATGCGCAAAAACCAACACTCCCCCATGACTCACAGGCGTAGTGCACATGGGCGGACAGGGACACGGTCAACATCCAGACTCCCCCAGGGCATGCAGAGATGTAGGCAGAGATAAAGAGAGAGCCACTCACGGATGTACGCAGACCGAACTCACAGCCTTCTTGAACAAGTCGCGCTTCAGTGCCTTGGTCAGGAAGTCAGCCAACTGCCGTGCTGTCTCAACCCACACGATGCTGATGCTGCCGTCATGTAACAATGAACGCACATAGTGATACTCAACGTTGATGTACTTTGTGCGTGTGTGATGCACGCCGTCATTGTCGGCGATGGCCATGGCACTCTCATTGTCACAATGCAACGTGATGGACGGGACGGACTGACGCAACTTGGACAACAGACGACGCAACCACACACTCTCACACGCGCCTGATCCAAGAGCCATGTACTGAGCCTTAGCAGTGTTGCGTGCAATGCACCCCTGCTTGCTACTGCGCCAGGACACAGCCTTGCTGCCAATCAGAAAGATCCAGCCTGTGCGACTCTTACCATCCGGACTGCTGGCCCAGTCGCTGTCGGTGTAGCCCACTGCGACAACAGACGGTTGACGGCGGAACATGAGACCTCGCCGAGGAGTCGAGACGACATAGCGCAGTACTCGGATTGCGGCCTCGTGGTGGAGGTGACGCGGCTCCTGAGAAAACTGGGCCAGGAGGTTGACGGCGAACGCGAAGTCTAGACGCGTCGTCGTCTCCAGGAACATCAGTGACCCGATGACTCGCAGGTACGTGGTCACGTCAACTGGCTCTCCCACAACAGCTGGGTCAGGACTCTTCAACTTCACCTGGCCATCGGGCAACATGGGTGAGGATGCGCTCGGCACGAGTGGCAGGTCCTCGGCGAAGCGAGTGGACAGAGTCTGCACATAAGCAGCCTGATGGACATGGAGGATGCCCTGGGAGCGATCATGCTCGAGCTCCATGCCCAGGAAGACTCGGGCAGACCTGAGATCCTTCATCTGGTAGGTGGCGTGCAGCAGGTCCTTGACGCGCTGGATGGCGGCCGTGTCTGGCGACGCAATGAGGAGGTCGTCGACGTACACCAGAACAACAGTGAAGGTCTGGCCTTGCGGACTGACAAACAGTGCAGGGTCCGCGGTGCTGCGCTGGAGCCCACCACGAAGGAGCGTGCTGCTGATCTCCTGGTTCCAGCACCGAGGCGACTGCTTCAGGCCATAGAGGGCCTTACGCAGTCGCCCCACTCTCCCGGTGCCATCGTCGAAGCCTGGTGGCTGCACCATGTAAAGCTCCTCACCCTCCAGTGAACCATGGAGAAAAACCATGTGAGCGTTGCTCACATCCATTTGATGCAGCTCCCACCCGTGCTGGGCGACCAGGCTGAAGAGCGCACGGCTGGTGGAGAACCGGCCAACTGGGGCAAAGATCTGGTCGTAGTCGACCCCAAGGACCTGGGCAAACCCCTTTGCAGTGAGGCGGGCCTTGTACTTGTCCAAGGACCCGTCGGGTTTCCACTTGCGCCGAAAGACCCACTTGGCACCGATGGCCTTCCGACCTGGAGGAAGGTCGAAAAGGTCGTACACGTGGTGCTGTCGGATAGCGGCGAGCTCATCGGCGCAGGCAGCTTCCCAGTGTGTGGCCTCAGGAGAGGCTCGTGCCTCGCGCAAGGTTGCTGGGTCCTCCGGGTGTGCTGTGGAGTGGACTGAGAGAGCATGTGCCTCTCGCGCCCCAGGATGCACGCCGCGGCAGCCACGACAGCGTGCCGATGCTCGTGATGGAGCATGGCGTAGCCAAATGCGGAGCCCGAGTGCAGATGTGCAATGGTGGCCGATGTGGTCAGGCCCAGGGCCTTGGTGCCAGGGTCCCCACTCACGACCGTGGGAGTGGAGGAGGCACGTGGAGCCACATGGGGTCGAGGCGCTACCGAGCGCGATGCGACGGTCTGCACGCTCACCGACGGCCTGGGTCGGAGGCTGCCGCCGGGGCCACGTGTGTAGCGTGGCAAGGCATGCGACGGCGCTGAGTCTAATGGGCCAGTGGAGGCGACTGGGGCTGTCGGCCCGGAGAGATCATCGGACACGACGGGAGCTGCCGGCCTGGAGGGACCAGCAGACGCGACTGGGGCAGCTGGCCCGGAGGGACCAACGGACGCGACTGGGACAGCTGGCCTGGAGGGACCAGCGGACGCGGCTGGGGCAGCTGGCCCGGAGGGACCAGCGGACGCGGCTGGGGCAGCTGGCCCGGAGGGACCAGCGGACGCGACTGGGGTAGCTGGCCCGGAGGGACCAGCGGACGCGGCTGGGGCAGCTGGCCCGGAGGGACCAGCGGACGCGGCTAAGGCAGCTGGCCCGGAGGGACCAGCAGATGCGACTGGAGCAGCTCGCCCGGAGGGATGAGCACATGCGACTGGGGCAGGTGGCCCGGAGGGACCAGCGGACGCGACTGGGGAAGCTGGCCCGGAGGGACCAGCGGACACGATTGGGGCAGCCGGCCCGGAGGGACCAGCGGACGCGACTGGGGCAGCCGGCTCAGACGGACCGAAGAATGTGTCACCCGGACGCGGTAGGACGGAGGACGGACTCACCACTCCCCCACGCAACGGGATAGACACAGACGAGTCGGAGTGAATGAGGTCGCGAGGAAACAGGTCCTCGAAGAAGAGGGCATCCCAGGACTCGACGATGCAGTGCCGGGAGGGGTCCCAGAAGCGCCAGGCCTTGGAATGACGAGAGACACCGAGGAAGGTGCATGGACGGCCGCGGGGGGCGAGCTTGCCGCCCTGCTGTGGGGAGGGCAGCTAAACAATGGCGACACAACCCCAGACGAGAGCGGGGCGGAGGTCAGCGCGTTGACCGCACCAATGCTGGTACGACGTGGACTGACGGGGAAGGGGACCGTGGGGAATCCGGTTCCAGACCCAGGTCATGTAGGCCATGGCTTCAAAGTAGAAGCCCTCGGAGAGACCAGACTTGACAAGCATGGTGCGGACGGCGTCGGCCATGGTCCGGTTCCACCGCTCGGAGACACCATTTTGGGCGGGTGTGTAGGGCACCGATGTCTCGTGGTGGATCCCGCGGGAGGCGAGGAAAGTCGTGGCCTCACCCATGTACTCGCCACCGCGATCGGAGCGAAAGCGGCGAAGGGAGCAGCCACACGCGCGCTCTGCGAGGACAAGCCAGTCCTGGATGGCCCGGGCGACATCGCTCTTCTGCCTAAGACAGAAGACCCAGCGATAGCGAGAGTAGTCGTCCGTGAGGGTGAGGACATAGCGGCCATGCTCGCCGACCGACTCGGTGGGGAGAGGGCCCATGACATCCGAATGGACAAGGTCGAGAGGGACAGATGTACGAGAGGCAGACAAGGGGTACGTTGACCGGTGCATCTTCCCCTGAGCGCAGTCAATGCACTCAGTGGGGCACGGGAGAGGGAAAGTCTCCGGGTCAAGGCCCGAGGCAGACTGGGTGCGAAGCATGCTGTCCACAGCGGCAGAGTGGACGTGGCAGAGGCGACGATGCAAGAGGCGGGTGTGCTGAGGAGAAAGCGTACTGGTGACGAGCACATGGCCTGTGGCGGCCGACGAGGAGGAGACAGAAGAAGAAGAGGAGAGACGAGGAACATGCCACAGGTTGCCACGGGCGGTGGCGTGCAGGACGACAAGACCAGACGGACGCAACGACATAGTGCCAACACCACGCGAGTGCACAACATCCATGCTCATGCGGTCAAGGGCAGTCACGGACAGGAGGCTGAGCTCGAGACCAGGGACGAAGAGGACATCGGTCAGAATGACGTCACCGGCAGGACCACGAAAACGAACGACGCCAACACCACGGACAGGCAACACCTGTCCAGAGCCCGTCCGGACACCGGAGACATCGCCGACAGGACCGAGCATACTGAAGGCCTCACAAGAGGCCGTCATGTGATGCGTGGCCCCGGAGTCGATGATCCAGGTCTCAGCAGGGTCCTGGACCGGGGTCGCTAGATCGCTAACGGTCACATGGCAGCAGGCGAGGGACGCGGACGCGGTGGACGGAGGCGCGAAACGGGACTGCCAATCGTCAAGCCAGGCAACATCATCAAGAAGAAAGGCGGACGAGGCCACGGGCGACGACGAGACAGACGAAGAAACGGGACACGACCGCAGCTCAGTCTCAGTCATGCAGGGCTGGGCAGGAGAGCAAGAGGTGACGCAACTCGCACTTCCCTGGGGAGGAGGGCGAGGCAGGCTGAGCTGGAGCGCGATAAATTGCTCCAGCTGACGCTCACGGGAGGAGGGCCCGGGAGCGTAGACGGAGTGCGGAGTGACGGCGCCAGAGCCCGGGTAGGAGGAGGACGGAATCGCCGAAGGGAGCGGGGGCACCGACGGCTGCGGAGTCGTTGTCTGCGGGACTGGCGAGGCGACCAGGGTGGTGGAGCCGCTGGACGAGGTCGAGGCGTCAGAGCTGGCGACAGCGACGGAGGCAGAGGCGAGACGGCGCTCCCGCTGGCGACGCATGGTGGCGATGACGCGCGTCTCGTCCGTCGGCAGCGGGCACGTGTACCACCCGTGCCCAGGCTGGCCACAGTTGTGGCAGGTAGAGCCACCACTGCCAGACCCGGTCGACGGCTGCTGCTGCTGCTGCTGCTGCTGATCCTTGCCCTTCTTGCTCCGACGCTTCTTCTTCCCCGTCGCTGAAGCACTGGCGGAGGAGCTGGCGGAGGAGCTGGCGGATGTAGCTGTGGCGGGGGAGGCAATGGCCACGGAGGCGAGAGCCTCCGTGCAATGGAGTTCGGACTCCTGACGAGCTTCCTCAATGCGGAGGAAGAGCTTGTATGCCCAGGGCATGAGGGTGCCCTGGGTCGCCATGGTGGAGAGGACGTCCTGGGGGTAGTGGACGAAGACGTCCGCGTACGCGCTGTTGGCGCCGCGCTTGATGGTGAGGAGCGCGGACAGAGGGGGTGGAGCAGATGTGCCGAGACGACGCAGGATGTCCTCCGCCCGCTGCCAGTAGGCAGTGACCGTCTCGTTCTCCCCCATGCGCAGGAAGTTGAACTCCCGGAGCAGACGGCTGATCTCAGCGTCGCTGGACAGGCGATGAGGCCGAGTGAGGATGTGCCATGCGGATGCAGGGTCCGGTGTGGCGCCAGTGGTGAAGTCGCCGAGGAAAGGCTCCAGTGCCAGGCGGGAAGCCGGAGGGGCGACTGGGACGAGGGCACGGACGGCGCGACCAGCGTCATACAGCTGGTCGGCCTGGGTGGAGTCATAGGGATGGGTGTAGTACACCCATAGGNGGACAGACGATGAGGCCGAGTGAGGATGTGCCATGCGGATGCAGGGTCCGGTGTGGCGCCAGTGGTGAAGTCGCCGAGGAAAGGCTCCAGTGCCAGGCGGGAAGCCGGAGGGGCGACTGGGACGAGGGCACGGACGGCGCGACTAGCGCCATACAGCTGGTCGGCCTGGGTGGAGTCATAGGGATGGGTGTAGTACACCCATAGGCCCTCCCCTTGCGCCCAGATCCGGAAGCTGAGCTACCAGCTCCGGAACTGCTCGCCAGCCTTAAGCGGCGGCGACGGTGTCTCAAAGTCCTTCTGCCTCCGGCCGGCGCCCATAGTGGGGCCAAGGACGGAGGTCACCGTCTGCCGCTGGCGCTGAGTCTGCTGCAGTGCTAGGTAGTGCGTGGCAGCGGACACAGCTGGGCTGGCGTGCCCTGGAGGGATGAAGGATGGCAGCGCACCGGTAGTAGTGTGGGAAGCTAATGGCTGCAGCACCGCAAGCTGTTGCGTCAAGGCGGTGAGCTATAGCTGAAGAGCGGCGAGGGGGTCAGGGACGCCGCCTCCGATGCCAGAGGACATCTGCTGCTGCAGTTGCTGCTGCTGCTGTTGCGGCTGCTGCTGCTGCTGTTGCTGCTGCTACTGCTTCTGCTACTGCTGCTGTTGCTGCTGCTGCTGCTGCTGCAGCTGCTGTAGAAAAGGGGGGCTAGGGGTCCCTCCCCCAACGGAGGAGGACCCTGTGTCAGAGGGGCTATTGGTCATGGTGGTTAAAGGTGCCTCTCGTCCCCCTTTTGTTTTTTTTCTGTGTTTTGTGTGCTACTGATGTCAGTAGTGACGTCAGCCGAGGATGGCTGACGTCAACAGAGGGAACTGCGTGTGTGCAGTGCCACTGTTTTCTCCCCCGGTCCTGTTTTTTTTTTCCTTTCTCTGTTGATGACGTCAGCAGTGACGTCAACAGAGGGGTGCTGACGTCAGCAGCGGCAAATGTTGGGGCCGCTGCTGCTGCTGTTGGTGTTGATGCTGCTGTAGATGCTGCTACAGCTGCTGCTGTTGCTGTTGCTGCTACTGCTGTTGCTGCTGCTGCTACAGTTGTTTGCTACTGCTGCTGCTGCTGCTGCTGCTACTGCTGTTGCTACTGTTGTTGCTGCTGTAGCTGTTTGCTGCTGCTGCTATTGCTGCTGCTGCGGGTGCTCTAGCTGCTCCTGCTCGTGCTGCGAGCTGCAGCAGTTGCTTTGACTGCTGCTGCTGCAGCAGCGAGCTGCTGCAGCTCGCTGCTCTAGCTGAGTGCTGCTGCAGCTGCTGCATGCTGCAGCAGCTGCTCACTTCAGCTGCAGGCTGCTGCAGCGAGTTGCGGTGGTGGGGGATTTTTTTTGTTGTCCCTTTTTTTGTTTTTTTTTCCTTCTTGTCAACAGCAGGCAGCAGCCCGCTGTCTGCAGCGAGCAACGGACTGCTCCTCGCCCAGCAGCAGCGAGCTGCTGCTCGCTGGCAGCAACGAGCTGCTGCTCGCTGGCAGCAGCGAGCTGCTGCTCGCTGCTCGCTCGCTGCGAGCAGCGGGCAGCAGTAGCCGCGGCTGGCAGTTGCTGCTCGCTGCTACAGCTGCTGCTGCTGCAGCCGTCGGCTGCTGCAGCTCGCTGCAGCAGCTGCTGCAGCCCGCTGCTGCTGTTGCACGCTGCTGCAGCTACTGTGTGCTGCGGCTCCTGCCTGCTGCTGCTGCGGGCTGCTGCTGCTGCTGCACGCCGCTACTACTGCTGCACGCCGCTGCTGCTGCTGCACACTACTAGTGCTGTTGTTGCGAGCTGTTGCTGCTGCGGGCTGCTGCTGCTGCTGTTGCAAGCTGCTGCTGCTGCTGCTGCGAGCTGCTGCTGCTACGGGCTGCTGCGAGCTGCTGCTTCTGCCTGCTGCTGCTGGTGGTGCCAGTCACTGCACCTGGGTGACGTTGCCGCGTGCGTCGTCGCCCATAGACGTCAGACGCCGCTTGCCGCTCACCTCCTCGCGTCACGCGTGGGGATCAGTGCTGCCAAAAAAAATTCGGCAGCATTTCCCCTGGCCCAGTGGCCGTGGGAAAAATTCTGACGCCGCCACCAGGAGGGTCAATGCTGTCGGAAAAAATCCGGCAGCATTTCCCCTGCACTGGCGCGTATGGGAGGTCCGCCGGCGTTGTCTGGCACCTGTTCGCCAGTCTTCTGCCGCTGCTGCTACGCTCTGGCTCTCATACCAAAAAGGAAACTATGCAGCAGGTTGGGGCAGTAGCGTTGTTGATGCAGCGTGCGGGCTTCCACGCTCGTTGCTTAAGTCAGCTGCCCCCTCAGTCTGCTGCTCTAGAGTCTAAGTCTGGAAGCTCTGGGTTTTGTTACTCAGAAACGCGTGCGCAAGAGTTAGCGCCAGAAAGCAGCTGAAAACTGATAATGACTGATTAGGAATGAAGAATGAACAACAATGGGAGACCCCTCCAAGTTCTAGGCCCCCCCCAGCTCTGTAGAGCTTGTTACTCAGCTAAGCATCCAATCAGGAAATAGACCTATTTTCTGGCAGGCAGGTTTTCTCGGTGAGCCCTACCAGACAGCCGACAGCCCAAAACCCGGGCGTCGTCCGTTTTGCCTGAAAACTGGACCATACCATAATACC
>SZWC01006508.1:65136-88054 GCA_023375785.1 Penium margaritaceum
CTGCTGGTGCGAGCTGCTGCTGCTGCGAGCTGCTGCGAGGTGCTACTTCCACCTGCTGATGTTGGTGGTGCCAGTCACTGCACCTGGGTGACGTTGCCGCTTGCGTCGTCGCCCGCAGACGTCAGACGCCGCCTGTCGCTCACCTCCTCGCATCATGCGTGGGGGTCAGTGCTGCCGAAAAAATTTCGGCAGCATTTCCCCTGGCCAAGTGGCCGTGGGAAAGAATCTGACGCCGCCACCAGGCGGGTCAATACTGCCGAGAAAAATCCGACAGCATTTCCCCTGCACTGGCGCGTATGGGGGTCCGCCGGCGTTGTCTGGCACCTGTTCGCCAGTCTTATGCTGCTGCTGCTACGCTCTGGCTTTGATACCAAAATGGCAAGCCTAGGCAGCAGGTTGGGGCAGCAGCATTGTTGATGTAGCGTGTGGGCTTCCACGCTTGTTGCTTAAGTCAGCTGCCCCCTCAGTCTGCTGCTCTAGAGTCTAAGTCTGGAAGCTCTGGGTTTGTTACTCAGAAACGCGTGCGCCAGAGGTAGCGCCAGAAAGCAGCTGAAAACTGAAAGTAACTGGTTAGGAATGAAGAATGAGCAACAATGGGAGACCCCTCCAAGTTCTAGCTCCCCCCCACTAGTGTAGAAGTTGTTTCTCAGCTAACCAGCCAATCAGAAAATAGCTGTGGGCCTATTTTCTGGCTGGCAAGGTTTCTCGGTGAGCCCTGCCAGACGCCCGACAGCCCAAAACCGTGGCATCGTCCGTTTTGCCTGAAAACTGGACCATACCATAATACCAACGCTGCGAACGCAGTCATGCGGTCAGAATCAGCTAGAAAAATAGTAGCAAAGAGTTATGGCTGCCCGAACCCAGGCAGTGCCTACGGTGGTCCATGATACCAAACAGGGCCATACAGCATGCAAGAAGGACCCTAGGCAGAGCATGACGATGCAGTCGCAACGGGACGCGCTGGACGCATGTAGAAAGCAATTGCGGTGGCAGTGACCGCCAGCAGCACGACCGCCGAGGAGGCCTGCCGATGGAGCTGAGCACGTCGCCAGAGAGAGGAGGCTCTAGTGAACTGCGAGTATCCCTCAGCGTGCGTCGGCTCCACCGGATGACGCTCCATCAGCTTCGAGTCTCGCCGTCAATCATATGTACGCCGATGTACACAAGCCAGGTGGACACAACAGAGCACAATGAGGGATGCGCAAAAACCAACAGCATGTGCCCTAGGAAGTTGCCTGGTAACTACTTGTATCTGAGAAGTGAGGATCCTCTCCCACAGCTCGTCAATCGTGGTGTTTAGTCTCGGTGCAACACACACGTCCGCGGCCCTCTCGGCCCGTGCAAGTCACAACCCACCTCAACAGTGCATGTGCGCCGCTGGCCGACTCTTCGGCACTTAGCAGCAGCACCCAGAGGTGTTACTGCGTTTCCTCGCGATTCTCTCGCAGCAGCTCTACTTCGCCATCATCTACACCCACGGGCGATTTGCGTGCAGTTCCCCTCTCGCACCACACCATCGTCTACGGTGAGTTGCCTCCTCTCCCAGTGGGCCGAAAACTTCACTCCCTGGAATTCCACCCCATTGCGGCACTCTACTCTTGCTCGACTGCTCTCTGGCAGGCCGAAAGTCCATTCTTAGGCGGCCTTCCGCCACAACCATCCGCTGCCGATAGGCTTGGAACATTCTGCTCCTGTCGCCTCCGCGGTCATGCAGTTTTTCTACTACACCACAACACAACAGATCTCATGCATCTTCTACTCTCAGCCCTCAGGACCAAGGACACACTTGGGATGCCCCTGCCGCCCCAACAAGCAGTTACACTGGATTCGCCACCTCTTGACGGGCCCCCAGACGGGGAACTTGACTCCACTCGTACGGCTGCACGCCAGACTGACCATGGGTAGGAGGACCCTCGGCTCTTTGACCCTCATTCAGCCCCCGATAACGACACGCCCTTGTGGTATCGCATGCTTGATTCTTCCTATTGGCGCGAGGAACTGGCCGCACTCGATGAGAGGGCGGCGGCTGAGCAAGAGGAGGAGATCAATCAACGGGTGTACACCACCGACGACCTATCTCCGTCACCGCATCGCCCCTTGAACGTGCAACCACCTACCAATCCACAGTCGTCCAACACTGCATCTGCTTCCTCCCCCATATCTGCTCCGTCCCCCACTGTAGCTGCATCTGCTAAACCGGCTCCAACTCCGGACGTCCCTGGGCCGATTTCTGATATCCCAGTCCATACAGACTCCATCGGCCTGGCGGGTGCCATTGTTGACAAAGCTGCAGGGGCCGTAGCAACCTTTGCCGCCACTGCTTGCGCGTGCTAAGCCCCCACCCAGACTGCGGTGGGCCGTGCAGCTAACGCCTATGCGCACGCAGCAACTTCTCTTACGCTGCTTGATGTCGCAGCTGCGAACATTGCCACCCAGGTGACCGCAGCAGCAGCCTCTGTTTCCATTGTCGCATCATCTGCCGCCAACTCAACTGCAGCCGCTGTCGCTTCTATCCGCGCTTCCACTGGAGCAGCAGTCCTGACCCCCAACGGTGCCCCGCGGGAGCTAACACCACGTCACCACAAGACTCTTGGTTGCATCAGCCTTAGCATCGGTGGCCCGGGCCACAACCACTGGACTTCTGTGCCTTACCGTGGTAGTTGCAAGGTGGGTTACCATTCTTTTCTCTTCAGCCGCGACAGTGGTGGCCCCTCTCTTCACACTGCTGCCTCGTCACCAGTTCGGTGAGCACCCTCTGTACTTTTGCACTGCACATTCACTTGTCACCTCACTCCCTCTGCCCGCTCACTCTCACAATGCCAAGATCGGAGGAGACGATAGAGGCTCTTCAAGCTGCCCTTAGTGAGGACCAGGCGGCCCGTTGCGAAGCTGAGAATGACATGCAACAGCAGTGCGAGGCACAGGAATTAGCCACCATAGTGGCGACCCTAGTCATACAGCGCCTGTGTACTGTCCTTGCCCTTGTCAGTGTCCTTCCTGCTAATGACAACTCTTCTTCTCCCGCTCTCTCAGTAGCCGCTCTAGCTCGAATCCTTCTACCCGCACAGCGGAAGGACTTCGAGACGTCGCCACCACAGTTCACCTCCAAACTTACCTTCACTTCGTGGGAAACGCGCTTCAGTGCATGGGCCCAAGGGGAACTCCTCTGGGAGTACTACTCCCCTCCAAAGGCGCCGTTAGTTCCACAGCCAGCTGAGGCGGCTCAAGCCGTCCGAGCTCTCATCAATGCCGGACCCGAGAGTCTTTTAGATGACATTGGTACGTACAATGTAGACCCGATACGAGGCACACCTGCTGACCCCGTCGGCGCATACGCCCTCATTCGTCGTTGCAAGACAGTCACTGGATATGTACCCCAGAGTGCTCTTACTGTGTAGCTTAACACCTTGCATATGCAGGCTGATGAGACTATAGACGAGTATTGGGCGCGGAGTCTGCGCTTACTACGCGACGTAGGCAAGGATGGTCCTAAGCCTCTGTCTGCCTGCTTTTCCATTGTTGCGGGTCTGATTCCTGAGCTCTCTGACCTCTACCTCCACGTCTCCCATGTAGAACTCGAGCGCCTTGCTTCTGCTCCACTCCCTACGGACACACTCCCAGGAATTGGACCTCTCTATGACTTCACTGCTTCCCGTCTCACTGATTGGTGGAACAGCCTGCAGAACAAGCGCATGCATCGCGCTGCGCTCGCTACAGTCACAACCTCCTCATCCTCTTGTGGAGCAATCGCCACCTCACCTTCGGTCTCCACCTCCCGTGCCGTAGCTCTCCACTCAGGTGGCTTCTCGTGGTGGGGGTGGTGGCTCCAATCGTGGGGGTGGCCATGGTGGTGGCAAAGGGCGTGGAGGTGGCCAAGGGGGGCAAGTCATTCCCTGGCTCCACCACCAACACAGGTGTCACCTACTGGAACTGCGACGCCACCGGCCACTCTGCATCCAAGCGCCCTGCTCCCCGTGATCATGTCCGTCTGGCCTCCTCCATGCGGGCCCATTTGGCGCGCACCGGCATCACCTCTTCTTCCGCGGCTGCGACAGTGATGGTCACATCTTCTTCATCCTCTTCCTCAGCCTCCGCCCTCTCTGCCACATCTGCTCCACTGCACCCGTCACCTTCACACCCCAAGTACTTGGGGCTGGATCTCGCCCCCAACCGGTCCTCCCTACTACGGTCCTCCGTCCTCACACCACGCTGCACCTTCCTGGACGCGTGATGACAACCACCTGTCTGACCGTTCCTTTGACCACTCCTCAGATCGCTCCTCTGACCGTTGTGATGAGGAGCGTGTTCTTGAGCGGTGCCTCGCTGAACTCCTGCACCTTCGTTCATAGGGAGGTGAGAGTGTGAGTGGCCTGTATCATGTGTCTGCCTATGAGTCTGACGCCACCCTTCGTGGTGTAGCGTCTGGTGATGTTCAAGGGGACCTACCTGTTGCTTGTGACTGGATTGAAGATTGGTAGTCTCACACGTTCCCCACTCATCTTGGTGCATCCTCCTCCCTCTCTCTTCGTGGCACTGCTACTGTCTGTCTTGTCCTTCCTACCACTCGTACGGACCCTGGCCTGTGCATCATTGATTCTGGGGCCACCCACCACATGACTTCCTACTGCTCTTCCTTTGTCTCCCTTGGCTCAGTCGGCTCTGTTCGCTCTGTCCACACTGGCTCCGGTCAGCTCCTCCCCGTTTATGGCATTGGTGTCATTTGTTTTGTTGTTCCTAGCGGCACAGTCCATCTTCCTGACGTACTGTACGTCCCAGACCTTGAGATCAGCGTGCTCTCTATGGCTACCCTTGACGACCAAGGCATGGACTTCTCGTCCAGCCGTGGCCTTGCCTCAATTTCTCTCCGCTCGTCTAGCCGTGTTGGTTTGCGTGGAGTGCATTGTGATCACCTGTTTTGTGCATTGCTTTCCCTTCCCTTGTCCGCCGCTGCCTCTTCTCTTCTTCACGTGGTGCCCTCTTTGTATCCCGCCCATGTTGATCTCTTGCATCGTCGGCTTTATCAAATTCACACTGCTGCCATCCAACGCCTCCTTTGCCTTCAGCCTGCTGCGGGCCTGGACCCTACCACCTTTGCACCTCCCTGCTCCTCGAGCTGTCTTGACTATGTCAGTGGCAAGATGCCTCAATCTCCGTTCTTCGCCTCCGAGTCTCGCTCGTCTCACCCTCTTGACCTTGTCCATGCTGTTGTAATGGGTCCGTTATCCCATGCCTTCCTTGGTGGTCTCGGTCTCTATGTTCTTTGCCTGAACGATGACTTCTCCCGGTACCGTTGGGTCTTTGTTGTCCGTCACAAAAGTGATGTAACCGACGTCCTTGAAGCGTGGCTCTCTCAAGCAGAATGAGCTTGTCTTCGTCCACTATGAGTATTTTGCGGTGACAAAGGAGGTGAGTTCCTCGGCCCTACCTCCCGCTTCCTTGTGTCTCATGGTGTTTGTTTTGAGTTCACGGCCCCCTACACCCCCCAGCAAAATGGGTTGTCTAAATGCTGGAATCACATCCTTGCTGATGGGATGCGCGCCCTTCTTTCTGCCTCCGGTTCAATCCTCGCTATTCGCCTTTGAGGAAATGTCCTACCTGACCTGGGTCTGGAACCGAGTTTCTCATGGTCCTCTTCCCCACACAATCACACCCTTTGAGCGATGGATGGGTCAGCACGCCCACCTCCTCCTTGCCTGTGTATGGGGATATATTGCTTCTGTCTAGCTCCCCGCCGACCACCGGGATGGTAAGCTGTCCCCCCGCGGTTGCCTGTGTGTATTCCGTGGTGTCTCTCCCTTCTCCAAAGCTTGGTGTTCCTAGAATCCCTCTCGGAGTCGCGTCATTGAGTCCCGTGATGCCTTGTTCTTTAAGCACTTGTTTGAACGGGATGCTCCTTGCTTCGGTGGGTCCCTCTCTCTGCCCTCTTGGGGTGGGGGTGGTCCTCTCCCGTCTGGGGTATCTTCTCTCCCCTCCGTGCATCCCTTGGATCCCCCTGTTTCCTCCATCCCACTAGGGCCCTCTGCCTCCTCTTTGCCTCTCTTTCTGTCCGGCACTGAGCCGTCAGAGTCTCTTGCTATTGTGGTGTCTCCCCATTTTGGCTCTTCTGTGCCTTCCACTGCGGACTTGCCCTCTGCCGCTGAGTCGGTTTCACTACCAGCATTTCTTGACCGCCCGGAGCATCCTTCTCCCTCTGTCTCATCTCCACCTCCTGCTGCTGCTGTACACCCAGCCTCTCCCACTCCCTTGCCTGTGTAGTCCTCCACGGCGCGGTCTGTTCCCCTGTCTCACCCTACACACGTGGAGGTCACCTCAGGGCCCTTCCCTCCTAGCCTCATCCCGTGGTCTCTGGTAAGCCTGGCCTCTGTGCCCTTGGACTCATGACCTCTGGCTTGTCTGTTGTTGTCTCTGTCGTTAATCCCAGCACTACGCTTGGCTACTCCCTCGTTGAACAGGAATTCCCCTCAGTCATTTTGTCGTGTATAGCTGGGTATGTTGCCTCATGCTTTGTTGCAGCAAGTCTTCCTCCCCTTCCACCCAAACCACTGATCGTGCAAGCGGCACGTGCAGCCACTGACTCCTCTCTGTGGGAGAAAGCCATGAAGGATGAACTTCATGCACTGTGAGAGCACAGTGTGTACGAGCTGGTAAATTAACCACCAGGCCGAAAAGCTGTCGCAGCCAAGTGGGTATATCGTCGCAAGCTGAACCTAGACAACAATGTTGAGCGGTATAAAGCACGTCTCACGGCGAAGGGGTTCTCCTAGATTCCTGGTGTGGACTTTCACAAGACGTTTGCACCAGTTGGCCGATAAACAACCGCCAGAGCATTGCTCAACCTGGTTGCCCAGCATGACTGGGAACTAGAGCAAATAGACGTTAACAATGCCTTCTTACATGGCAGGTTGGATGAGGAGATTTGCATGGTGTAGCCACTCGGCTTCTTGGATGGGACAAACCGTCTGTGGCAGCTACGCAACGCCTTCTATGGGCTTAAGAAGTCCCCACGCTGCTAGAACCAAGAGATCACGGCGACTCTGGAGAGAGGGGTCTTCAGAAGGAGTCTAATGGACCTTGCTCTATTTCTTAGCTCCCCTACAAAAGTCGTTGGTTGCCATCTTGGTCTATGTAGATGATCTTCTCATTGCGTCCCCTGACAGTTGCNAGCCACTCGGCTTCTTGGATGGGACAAACCGTCTGTGGCAGCTACGCAACGCCTTCTATGGGCTTAAGAAGTCCCCACGCTGCTAGAACCAAGAGATCACGGCGACTCTGGAGAGAGGGGTCTTCAGAAGGAGTCTAATGGACCTTGCTCTATTTCTTAGCTCCCCTACAAAAGTCGTTGGTTGCCATCTTGGTCTATGTAGATGATCTTCTCATTGCGTCCCCTGACAGTTGCACCGTCTCTGCTGCTAAGTCCCTTCTGTAGGTAGCCTACAAGATGAAGGATGTAAGTCCGGCCTGTGTCTTCTTGGGCATGGAGCTAGAGCGTGACCGCGCACATCGCACTGTGCACGTGCACCAGGCTGTGTACGTTCGCAGCCTGGGAGAGCGCTTTAGTCCCCTTCTCTTAGAAAATCCCACTGCTTCTACACCCATGACCCCCGCAGGTCTGTCACTACTAAAATCCTTGGACCTCTCAAAGCTGGGGGAGAGAGTGGATGTGACTACCTACCTTCGAGTCATTGGCTCACTGATGTACCTTGCCACCACCACACGTGCTGATGTTGCCTTCGCTGTCAACTTTATGTCCAAATTCTCTTAGTTTCCACGCAAGCGCCATCTTGAGGCTGCCTTACAAGTCATCCGTTATGCACTCTCCACACCACGTGTCATTCTCTACTTTCATGCACAACCATCCCTTGTGATTGATGGCTTCACGGATAGTGACTGGGCACACGATTCTGATGCACGCAACCAAACAGGGTACATTTTTATGGTTGGTGGGACCACAATCTCTTGGAAAATTGGCAAACAAGGGTGTGTTGCCCGCAGCACAGCTGAGGCTAAGTTTGTTGCTCTTGGCGCAGGTGTGTGTGAAGTTGTCTGGCTGTGTTGTCTATTACAGCAACTGCGTGTCCCCATCCGTTGTATCACTCTACAGTGTGACAATCAAAGAACAAAGGCCATTGCAAAGAACAGAGGTATGCATCACTCTCGCACCAAGCACATCAATGTTGATCATCACTTTGTGCGTGAGTGCATTGCCGTCGGCATTGTCCAGGTTGCTTGGTTGGGCGCACGTTCTCAGAGAGCAGTTTTCCTCACAAAAGCCCTCAGTCGAAATGTCTTCAAAAGTGTTGTTCATGCTGTTGGTCTCATCTGTCCCCATGACCCAGGTTGAGCTACTCTGTGTGTCTCACATGTCTCTACTCTTCTCGGCCTGTTGTGCCCTCATATGTGTAAAGTGTCTGCCTGCGTGTCATGGGGGAGTGTTGAAGTTCGTTGCCACTCACATCTCTATGCCCTCTTGCCTACTCCTCCATGCACACACATGTACTGATTAACTGACATGACCTCACCTGGGAAGACGTCAAGCGAGCCTACCATGATGGACGGCCCTGGCAAAATGATACATCTTCTTTACCTAGGAGTGCCTGTTGGCACCTGCATGGTCATGAACCGATTCTCTATCTTTGAGGAATGTTAGGACGGGAGATTTTAGGGCCCGTACATCCCTACTGCCGTGTCTTGCATCATTTCTTGCTTGCCTTGAGTGGGAGCTATATTTCCCAGGTGCTGATCCTTAGGGGGTCACCGTGCCGGGTTCACCCGTGCACTGGTGAGTAGCCACTGCATGGATTAATTCCAAGCTGTCGGGCTCAACCCCCCGGGTGGCGGTGTGTGCTCGCTTGAGTGTCATACTCGCAGCGAGTGCATGCTTACCGGTTGCTAAGTCTCTCTTGCTCCCCTCTCACTCCTGTCTTGGTTTTCACCCAAGCTATTGAGGCAAATGTTTCCCACATCCATGGCGCACCGTGTGCTCTCTCATGCCTGGTCATTATCTCACACATATGTGCCTTAGGAAGTTGCCTGGTAACTACATAGTCAGCCTAGGATTCCGTCCAATCCGCTACATTGGTATCAGGGCCCCACGGCTCGAATCCCACCTTGGGATTACTGGAGGTGGTGAGGTGCCTCTCACTCCTAGTGGGGGGAAGTGTAGCGTGGCAGTGCCACGCCAACCGGTCGAAGCAGCCACGTGGCTTGAGCGGGGTCACCTGGGACTGTGGGCGGTTGGACGGGATGGCTTGAGGGTCGGCCAAGGATTCCGTCCAATCCGCTAAATGATCTGTGCGGACACTCAAGCCTAGGGCGTTTGTGCCGGGATCACCACTTGCGACACTACGAGTGGAGTGCCTGGATGCGAGACCTGACACCTGCTGGACTCCCGAGACCAATGGTCGACGTTGACCACCGGGCTCTTGCGAGTAATGTGGACTGGAGGGGCTCACCTCAGGCTCAGAGACAGGCACGACCACGTCTGGTGAGGACTAAGGTAAAGAGGCAGGTGATGCAGTGTGAGGAGATGCTGGTGAAATGATGGAGGGCACATAAGTGGGTGGGGCAGCAGGAGTAGGAGTCGAGGGAGGACCACGCACAGAGGCAGGTGTACTGGGGGAGAAAGGCACAGAGTCATGAGTGCCTGTGGGGTGCGAGGGAACAGGGGTAGAAACCGGTTTGGCTAGAGAGGTCTCTGACCCGACAGGGATGATTGCTCGGTCATCTAGAGCCCGAGACCAAGAAGTGGACGGGGTTTGAACAGACACATCAGCCGGACACGAGGTGCTCGGAGGCCCGGACCCCCCAATCCGTCAAGAAGCCTCACATGTAGGAATGTGCGTGGCGGACAGCGACACAATAGAGGTCGGCTCACGGTAGTTGAGCGACTCAAAGAAGAGCGTGGCGCAGGACTCGACAATGCGATGACGGGCGGGATCCCAAAAATGCCAGGCCTTCGACCTCGGGTAGATGTCCACAAAGGCACACAAGAGATCCCATGGTGTAGTTCAAGTGCTTAGAAACACTGTTGTGCTGAGGAGTAGTAGGAGCGGAGACCTGGTGAAAAATCCCACGCTTGACAAAGAGATTGTCCATCTCGCCAAGAAACTCGCCGCCGTGATCCTAGCATAAGGTATGCAGCGTGTGGCGGGACTGATGCTCAACGATCACTAGCTAGAGGCAAACCTGGAGAGCGGCGTAGCTCTTCTGGCGTAGGTTGTAGACCCACTTCATCCGAGTGAAGTCATCAATCAGAGTCATGACGTATCGGCCCCGATCGAACAAAAACTTGACAGGAAGAGGACCGAGAAGATCTCAGTGGACCAACTCAAGAGGGCTAAGGGCTCAAGAGCGGGAGTTAGGATAGGTGCAACGACGAATTTTACCCTGAGTGTAGAACAGACAATCGGTCTAGGGCGGCTTCTCAAAAGAAGCCATGTCAAGACCAAGAGCGGGATATTTCCAAATGAGCTTTGACATAGTGTCGGAGCCCACATGACACAGGCAACGATGTAGCAGTTGCGAGTGCTCAAGAGACTGAACACTAGTGACAAACACACGAGCAGAAGGGGTAGGGGAGGAAGGAGAAGACGAGATCCAAGAGACACAGTAAACGTCATCCACAACGGAGGCGCAAAGAACAACGCTACGAGTATCAAGAGCTGTCACAGTCATGGAGTCTGCAATGTGCTCCGCAGAGAGTCCCATCAGTGTGCAGGCACGCACAGACAGCAAGGTCAGCTCAAGGTCAGGCAAAAAAAGCACGTCGAAAAGATACAGGAGGCCAGGAAAACCTTCGAAGCACACGACCCCAACATCGTGGACCGGTAGTGACTGACCATCGCCTATGCGGACAGAACGAACAGACTCCACAGGATCGAGGACAACAAAGTCACTACGATGACAGGTTATGTGGTGAGTGGCACTAGAATAAATGATCCAACTGCCACCACAATCACGACTGGAGGACGTTATTGTGTAACAGGTAATAGAATACTTGGCCTCAGACGGGCGCTGAGCAACAGGAGAGGGGGAACGACGAAGGGCACAAAGGTGAGACTCATGAATCCAATCGGTACTATCAAGTCCATCATCATCACATGCCGCTTGTGCCCCCCCACACGAGTCATCACGAGCTACAACGGAAGATGATGAAACAATTTGTGAACCACCCGAGTGTGACAACACACTTGCACCTCCCTCTGAGCAAAGCACCAGAAGTTGACGGAGCTCAGCGATGATGCGGTCACGTGGGTCCGGGTCGCCAGTGCTTGTTAGTGGGGAAGCGGGAATGACTGCTATCATGGTCGCCGCACGACCAGTGGTTATGGTGCCCGACACAGAACGTTGCGCGTGTGCAGCCTCTAGACCGCAAGTGATCCGTGCCTAGTTGAGCGGTTGCTGGCACTTGGTGTAGTGATGAGCGCTGCTATGATTGTAGTAGTGAAGAGTACGTGCACTGCTATTGCCCGACGACTGCTGCGGCTGCGACTACTACTGGCCCAAACCACGCCGCCTTGTGCTCTTCTTCCTCTGTGCCACTGCTGCCTCACCCTGTACCTGAGTCGAGGTGCCCGGGGTAGAAGGGGAAGAGGAGGATGTGCCAAAGGATGAAGAAGTGGAGTGCAGGAGGGGCGTCGGTGGCAACGTGATGACCGCTGCAGCAAGGGGACTCTCCTGATGGGCCACGGCTGCCTCAGGGGCGGAAGTCACCTGGAGAAAAAGTTGATGCGCCTAAGGAAGAAGCTGAAGGGAGCTGGAGAAGGGCTCAAGCACAGCGTTGTTGTACCATGAGAATATGTCTATGTTCTCAAGACGACCTCCGATCATGAGCGTGCGAAACGTCCACAATTGTGTACCTCCTGAGGTCCCAAGGTGCATCTAGATGCGCATGTCATGTTGCCTGTAACTAGCTATGATCTTGGCAGGTTCCTGACAAAGGGAGTGAAAGGCACAAATGTGAGTCGTACGGGTGGCGTGCGTTTCCACAGCAAGCAGGGACAATGCTAGTCGTAGCCCTGACATGGATGAGTACCCGCGCCTGTGCCGGCCCCTCCAAGGAAAGGACAAAAGTCCACGATAGTCTCATGTTGGAAAAAGGACAGCCGTGAGATGGCCTCGATCCAATGGTCTACTGGGCTCAGCACAACATAAAAAAAAAGGAAAAACAAGAGGGCCGAGAGAGAGATCCCCATCTCTCTCTCTCGACCCTCCTATCTATCCTACATGATGGGGCATGGTATGGCTGTGGGCAGGCCTCTTTAGGTATCCCACTGATCCATCCACCCGCAGCCCTATTCACTCTACTCATCCTATTGGAGCTCCGGAGAGCTGATTAAAGAATGCGACTCGAAGCAATATGTTTTGGCAATGTTTGGACCAACAGGGTGTGTGGTCTGGAAAATGAAGCGAGAGTGCAAGCGTGAGCTCCTCTTGACTTTGAGTCTGCTGACGTGGCAAGGAATAGGAGTACGTGAAAGATATTGCTCTTTCTAAAGATGGATCCTGTGAGGGCAGTTGGGATGATCGGAACCGCTGCTGAATCGAGGGGTGCGGTCATTCCGTCATCGTGAGACAAATGCCCGAGCGAGATCGATGGCCATGAGAAGCTACCGCAGATCCGGAAGATCTCATCTGTGGATCGCACCGAGGGCTCTGGGCATCCGCCAACCTCGGTCTGCCGATGATCGGAGATCATCGAGCGGCATCCGGAAGATCCTGTGACTGAGAACTGGAAGACACAAGGAGACCGGACTACGTCAACACTTGTACTTTCTGCTTCTAGCTGGTACAGACAAATATGTAGCTGTAGGATTTTATTTGCCATTACTTCGTTTGTGTGTAACCATTTTGAAGAAGCTGGGTACCATTGGAAAGCTTGTGAGACGAGTCATGTAACTGTGCCTTCAGTGCATACTCTTGAATCACATAGTCGGTGACATTACTGAGGCAAGAGTGCCTGTGTGTGTATGAGTGGTGACACGTAGCTGAGAGGTCATCGCCAACAATCCAGTATAGGATCAGAGAGTTTGATCTATCAAAGTACTGCATCTGAAGATTCCTAAAGTTTCTGTTATGTGAAATTCAACATTTGGTATCAAAGTAGGTGGCATCTTTAGATCTACACAACAATGGCAGCAACATTCAACAATGGAGATCACTTCAATGTGGCGCCATTTGATGGCGATGACTACCATACCTTCGCATTCAACATCAAGATGATCTTTCTAAACAAAGGCCTATGGGGCGTTGTCTGTGATCCCCCCAGTGACACATTACCTGCAGGAGCGTCACCTGAAGAGCAAGTCAGCTAGAGCGGCGTTGTGACCAGGCCTTTTCAATTCTGGCGCTGAATCTAACAGAGCGACTCAAGTTTATCATTAGAGAAAACAATCCAACCAACTGTCCAAGGAAAGCTTGGAAGGCCCTGAGGAGTCGCTATGAAAGGACAAGCGATGTTGAATTGGGAAGCCTCTTGACAGCGATTCATACTCAACAGAAGGAAGAAGGAACATGTCTGGAAGATCACATGTCCCATCTCAAACATCTGGCAGCAGCATCTCATCCATGGGAGAAGTGATCTCTGAAAGAGTCCTAGTACTAACCCTCTTTCATGGACTACCTGCCAGATTCAAAGACACCATCAACCGACTTTAGACTTTTCAGAAACAAGGGAAGACCTTTGATGCTCAACTTGCTGAACTCCGGACAACACAGCAGCAAGCCATTGATGCCCAAGGAAGAGCCGCAGGTGGGGCACCTGGTGCCTTTGTTGGAGCAGCACCAGCAGTAGCGGTAGCACCACCTGGAAGCCTACTATAGTCTCTGACTCTGGAGAAGGCTGTCGAAGAACTCATGATAGTTGAAGAACAACATGTCAAGGACAATGGAGGAGAAACTGGCCTTTTGACCAAATATCAAGGACAAAGGACAAAGAAATTTGGAGCCTATGGTAATGGCAGTCAGGACTCTCTTAAGCATTTCAACAATAGAGATCAACCAACTCCTCACTCACCACGGGGCTTTGTTCCACCAACTGATCGAGTGTGCTGGACGTGCAAGCAAAAGGGACACATTGCCGTGGACTGCCCTAAACAACGTCCAAGTTTTCCTTGCCATTATGGATCTCGCCGACAACATCAAGCAATGCTGACGACTTACATGTCCACCGTTGCCGCTTTTCTTACAGGGTCCATCAAAGCACAGGAATCATCAGACAAAGAAGACAACTTTCAGTTGAATCTTCTATCGGAAGGACCAATCCTGCTTGAGAAAGACATGTCAACCTCACAGCCAGAGCATTCAACCTATGGCCCAACAACAGAAGATACAGCACACCACACCCTGACAGAAGAAGAATTCGTGACTGAAGAATTGGCCATGTGCTCCATCGACAGTGCTCTTCTTCTGGCTACTGGCATTCTGGCATGGATCATGGACTCTGGCTGCACAAAGCACATGATGTGCAAGAAGGACTGGTTTATCAACTTCAAGCGTTTTCTGACACCACGAGAAGTCCGCCTTGGTGATGGGAGGACTATCCCTGCCTATGGGCAAGGGACAGTCAAGGTTGGTATTAAATGCAATGGAAAACCAGCAATAAGGACCTTCGAGGTCATACTTTATGTCCTAGACCTTGCAACCAATCTTCTTTCAGTTACCAAGCTCAACGACAAAGGTTTCAAAGTTGTGTTTGACACCGATAAGAACTGCAAGGTGTACAACCAGACATCTCAATTGGCAGCAGTGGCTACTCGAATGGGAAATTTGACCGTCCTTGACACTTGTGAACCCTCAAGACACTCAGAAACGTAAGAGTTGGCTTTTGTGGCTTCTTCACCTACACCGGCAAAGACAACGACCCTGGCAACCACAACAGAACTCTGGCACAAGCGGCTGGCACACGTCAGCTATTCAACTCTAACCAAAATGGCTGCAGATTCAGTTGCTCATGATCTTCCGGACAGCCTACTGCGAAACAGAGAAGCACCAATGTGCGGAGGTTGCATCACAGGCAAACAACATCGAGCGTCTTTGGAAGCGCTCCCGTCACATGGAACCCATGAGTGCCTGGAACTCGTGTACATGGATCTCTACTACATCAAGGAAGGCTCCCTCTCCAACAAGCACTACTTTCTTGTCATTTTGGATGACTACACACATATGGTCTGGACCCGGATCCTCCGCTTCAAATCTGACGCTATTGAAGAAGTTAAATCTCGGGTTCGACAGGTTGAAAACGAGACCAGCCTGACTGTCAAGAAAATCTACACTGACAACGGGACAGAGTTTGTCAACCGCAATCTCAAAGCCTTCTACAATGAAAGAGGCATTCAACATCAAACCACGGTACAATATACTCCACAACAAAATGGCAAAGCAGAGAGGATGAATCAGACTCTTCTCGAAAGAGTTCGGACCATGCTCCATACAACCGGCCTCTCATTTGCCTTTTGGGCTGAAGCTCTTCACACTGGAGCATATATCACAATTTGTCTTTCAACAACTAAGCTGCCTGCAGGTGCATCAACACCCTACGAAGCATGGGCCAGGAACAAGCCTTATCTGGGACACATCCGTATATTCGGATGTACAGCACATGCCTGGGTCTGGCCAGAAGAGTGCTCCAAGCTTGATCCACGGTCCAAAGTCTACATCCTTCTTGGGTACAAGACATGCGACATCTACCGACTTTGGGATACGGACTCCAAACGTGTGATTCAAAGCAGACAACCCATCTTCGACAAAAGCTTCTTCTATTGAGCACGTGATAAAACCCCACTAGCAGTCACGGCCACTGTCTACATTGAGACAAGTCCACCACCTCTGCAAAAATTCTCTGTCCACCCCACACCTGATGACCACGCTGGCGTCCTCCCTCCTGTTATCCCAGAGGAACATCATGATGCTCTTGCTGCCCCACAGACGGTCGTTACCAGCACTCCATCACAATAAAGACTTCGCCGACTTGCTTGACTCACCAGACCTCCGACATTCCTTCACCTTGGTTTTCTGTCCACAACTGAGCTCTCAGCAGATGATGACCTTGATCACACAGCAATACTCACAAAAGTGGTGGACCCCACCAGCTTCAAAGATGCTATGTCTCGCCCGGATGCCGATCAATGGCGCCAAGCAGCTCAAGAGGAACTCTCTCAACTTCAAAAGCAACACACATGGGATTTGGTCCCCCGACCACCCAACACGCCCATTGTTACATGTAAGTGGGTGTTCAAGACCAAGCTGACCAGTGCAGGTACACCTGATCGCCACAAAGCACATCTCGTTGCGCACGGCTACAACCAAGTCCTTGGAGTAAAATACCAAGACACCTTTGCACCGGTTGCCAAGTACTCATCCATCAGGGTGATCCTATATCTGGCTGCTAACAACAAATGGCATCTCCATCAAATGGACGTCAAAGATGCCTTCCTCAACGGTGACCTCAACGAAATCATCTACATGACTTAACCAGAGGGCTTCATATCTCCAAATAAACCCGATTATGTTTGCAAGCTCAACAAGTCACTGTATGGACTGAAACAAGCTCCACGACAATGGAACCTAAAGATCCATGAATTCTTTCTGGTCCAAGGCCTCCAACGCCTCCACTCTGACCACTCGGTGTACTTCCGTGGAGGGTCAAACCTTCTCGGCGTTATTCTCTACGTGGACGACCTCATCCTGTTTGGACCGTCCCTCTCTGTTTTGGATGCACTCAAACAGCAGCTGTCTCGTCGCTTTGAGATGACTGACATGGGGCCTCTCAAGTACTACCTTGGGATTCAAGTCACTCATGACATCATGTACGGTTAGGTAACGCTAACTCAAGCCACTTATGCCCAACGTGTGGCTGACAAGTTCGGGCTTGGTACATCCACTCCACAAACTACACCACTCTCCAAGGTTCATGGCCTTACCAAACCAGTCACAACAGCTACACCCTTGGCCTCCTAGGAAGATGTCCAAGCTTTCCCACGCATGATTGGCTCCCTGATGTACTCCTCTGTGGCTACGCGACCTGACCTCTCCTTTGCTGTTGGCCTCCTCAGTCAAGGTTGTCAACGCCCTACTACTGCTCACATCGTGGCCGCCAAGCGCAGCATTCCCTACCTTTGTGGCTCCGCCTCTCTTGTTATTTGCTACTCTTCTGGGAACAATGTTCTCCAGGGCTTGCGTGATGCTGATCTCTCTGATGATCACACCACAAGCCGCTCCACCTCTGGGTATGTTTTCCTTCTCAATAGTGGACCCGTCAGTTGGCGCAGCAAGAAATAATCTGTGGTCTCTCTATCCTCTACGAAAGCTGAATACATCGCTGAAAGTGAATGCACAAGAGAGGCGGTCTGGCTCCGCATGCTTCTGAGCGAGCTTGGGTTTGATCAACTTGAACCCACGCCCATCTATTGTGACAACGAAGGCGCCATCGCTCTTTCCGAGGATCCGGTCCTCCATGATCACACCAAACACGTCCATCGGGAGTACCACTACGTTCGCGACACTGTCGCGGAGGGCGAGGTCGTCATGAACTACCTTCCCACTGCAGATCAGACTGTCGACATCTTCACCAAATATCTCTCTGCCAATCTTCATGCTCATCTCTGCACTCGCTTGGGTCTTCTCTCCTCGTCCTGACATCTATCAGTGCTGCCTTTTCTCAGCTCTTCCCCTGCTGCCGCTCATTCCCAAATCTCTCTTCCCGCCCCCCACGTATGAGGCATTGGGACGGACGGAGATGGTCCTCGATGAAGCCGTCGTTGCTTCCCGTTTCCGTGCTCCCCACATGAGGCATTGGCATGGACGCGGGTTGTGTGCGACCGCTTTCCCACCTCCCTTGCTTCTGCCTGCCGCTGTTCTCTGTCTCTTTGCGCCCGCACATCCTTCTCCCCCCTTTTGCGCTTCGGTCCCCGCATACCGCCAGCGTCTTCTGACACTGGCCATTTTAGGGCCGGAGCCACGTCGCTTGCAATTGCAATCCTTCTCCAGCTATATCCTGCCCAGTTCTTCTACTTCCTTCAGACCCCGTTGGGTGGGCTGCCCCTGTCAGCTCACCATGCGGGCCGGATGAGCGAGAGGGGGCCCACTCCCCTGAGTCCGGGCGGGGTATGCAGTTGGGACCGGTCTATCTCTCGGCCGTCGGGGCATTGCCCGGGCTAAATATTTCTCACCGGCCCACTGTACACCTTGCGTCTTGTTCCTCCGGCCTTCTCTTTTTCTCTCTCTGACGAGGCTCGGTTGGCCTGGGGGGGGATCTCTTTCGTCGGACATTCCCGTGCCTCGTCCTATCTCTTGTCATGTCGCCCCCATTCTTCCGGCTCTACTCTCACGAGGGGGCTTCCTTCTTTTTCAACTTGTCGGCTCCAAGTTCATCAGCGCTGGACTGACAAGGGGGGGGGGAATGTTGGAAAAAGGACAGCCGTCGGATGGCCTCGATCCAACTGTATACTGGGCTCCGCACAACATCAACAAAAAAAGGAAAAACAAGAGGGTAGAGAGAGAGATCCCCATCTCTCTGTCAACCCTCCTGTCTATCCTAGGCATGGTATGGCTATGGGCAAGCCTCTTTAGGCGTCCCACTAATCCATCCATCCGCAGCCCCATTCATTGTACTCATCCTATTGGAGCTCCAGAGAGCTGATTGAGGAATGTGACTGGAAGCAATGTATTTTGCCAATGTTTGGACCAACAGGGTGTGTGGTCTGGAAGACAAAGCAAGAGTGCGAGCGTGAGCTCCTCTCGACTCTGAGTTTGCTGACGTGGCAAGGAACAGGAGCACACGGAAGATATTGCTCTTTCTAAAGATGAATCCTGTGATCACAAATCCTACGAGGGCAGTTGGGATGATCGGAGCCGCTGCTGAATCAAGGGGTGCGGTCATTCCATCATCGTGAGACAAATGCCCGAGCCAGATCGATGGCCATAAGAAGCTACCGCAGATCCGAGCGATCTCGTCCGTGGATCGCACCGAGGGCGTTGGGCATCCTCCAACATCGGTCTGCCGATGATCGGAGATCATCAAGCGGCGTCTTAAAGATCCAGTGACTGAGAACTGGAAGAAACAAGGAGACCGGACTATGTCAACACTTGTACTTTCTGCTTCTAACTGGTACAAACAGATAAGTAGCTGTAGGATTGTATTTGCCATTACTTCGTCTATTTGTAACCATTTTGAAGAAGCTGGGTACTGTTGGAAAGCTTGTGAGACAAGTCATGTAATTGTGCCTTCAGTGCATACTCTTGAATCACACTGTCGGTGACATTACTGAGGTAAGAGTGCCTGTGTGTGTATGAGTGGTGACATGTCGCTGAGAGGTCATCGCCAACAATTTAGTATAACATCAGAGAGTTTGATCTATCAGACTACTGCATCTGAAGATTCCTAAAGATTCTAGTATGTAAAATTCAACATCTCACGCGGCATGACGTAAAGGATTTCGTGCATCGCCTAAGCTGTTGTGAGCACTTGAGCACGGTCTGTAACCTGGTAAGGACTGTGATAGTAGGGCCATACTCCCTCGAGGTGGCCAAGACCTCAAAGAGGGTCTCCCTGCAGTCAAAGCCATCCTCGCTGACATACCTTGGGGACGGTGTCTCAAAGTCTTGAGGTTGCCACTCCATAGGGAGAGCGGCCGCAGGCTAGGAAAGACGAGGGATGGGAAAGACACCGGGGAGAGGAAATTCACCAAGGTAGGGATCAGGTGAGGAACGGATCTCCGAGAACAAGGAACCAAATTACGTTTGCAGCTGGCGGAGACGCTCCCAAAGTACACGAATCTCCCCCTCAAGAGTTTCATCCTCCCTACATGGCATGTCATGGTCCTCATCGAAGGGATCAAGAAATGGCAGGTCCTGTCCTATTGCTCTCCTTGGTGTAGATGCTAACTGCTGTGTAGAAAGTGTTACAAAGTCGACTCCCTCAGAGGTCTACTGTGGAGTCGTGAATTGACCACAAAGAAGATTTGTGAACGTGCGGATGGTGTCGATCTGCTGCTGTTGCACGCGACGTATCTCGTCCTGGTGACTCCGCAAGTCCTCAATAGCATGTAAACGTGGGCTCATGACCCCTGAGGAGGAGGAAGAGGGATCTGGTGGTCCTTTTTCCTTGTCACCGGTCAGGGCCATGTCAACACTCAGTATGGACCGGGATGTCAAACCAGTCAGATTGTAAAACCGTTAGCTGTTCTTGAGGAGTTGAAATGTTGGCAACTTTTGACTTCTTGACCCCAGAATTTCACGAAGGCAAATGCTAACGTCAGCAGGGGTTTGCTGAGGTGAACAGGAGCCTGATGAAGTCAGCAAGGAAAATGTTCATGTCAGCAATTCTTTCTCCTTTTTTTGCGTGGGAGTCTCGCAGACTCCTCAGTGGGAGGGGGGGACCTCGTCACCCCCTTGCACGATAGCACAACTGTGCAGTTGCGTAGTTGCGCAAAATCTACGTAGTTGAACAGAGTCTACGCGGCTGCACAACAAAGCTGTGGTGTAGTAGTTGCGCAGCACGGCTGTTGTGCAGCGCAGCAGGCGCTACTACTGCTGGGCAGCGCTACTGTCGCTACGGTCGTTGCTACCGCTGCTCTGCTACTGTAGCTGTTGCTGCTATTGTAATCCTCCTGCCGTTGGTGCAATGATGATGTTGCTACTTTTGTTGCTAGTACTAAATCTAGTACAATGCTATTGCTGCTACTACCCACGGTTGTTGTTGCTACTGGTGCTGCTTGTTGCCAATGTTGTTGCTCACTATTACTGTCGTTACGTGCTGCTACTACTCGCAACCGCTGATACATGCTGCGCGCTGCTGTTGCTCGTAGTTGCCGCTTCACGCTACGAGCTGCTAGTACGAGCTCTTTTTTTTTGGTTTTAGAATGCCCAGTCAGACACGGTTGTTGTTGCCACCCGGTGGTGTTGTTGCTGCTTGACTTGGTTGCTAGAGCTGGTAGCTGCAGCAGCTCACCCGGTGAGATGGTGGGGACTATGTGGTGATGTCGTTGCTAGAAAACGGCCGCAACGAGTCCCAGGATACGGCGGCGGCGGTGACTCTCATTACTGCTGCCGGTGTTACGTTTCTGCGGTGCAACTTAGTGAGAAAGGTCTCACTCCTGTGATACGATGTGAATATGAGTAGAAGCTTTGTGGAGACAAAGCCATTGACAAGTTGTCAGTGCCTTGTCAGACGGTGACGAGAGTCACAAGTCGTATACACAACAGCAAAGGTCTGGCTAGGAGACATAAGGCAAAGTATCGTAATGCTTCAATAGCATTTGCAGAGAGAAATGACAAATGATAGGTCCATGGCATAAGTACCTTCTGTGGCGCACGGCAGGTGTCGCACGCGACAGTGCAATATCTACCCAAAAACTGGCCTAAAACCAAAGTTTTGGCCGTTACTCAACGTAGACATGTCAGAATGCTATGCCGTCTAAACCTAGACGTGAAAAATCACAAGCCAGACCCTACGACTGGTCACATGCATGCATCTAGCATAAAGCGGTGGACACACAATGAAAAAACATGGAAGTTGGGCCCACTGCCAGTCCACCGATAAAAGCCTACGTGTTGTAAAAAAACTACACAAGTTCCCTGATTGTGTCCTGGACTCTAGGACGGTCATCGATAAACTTCAAGCTGGTAGTCCACCACTAGACGGCGCACGGGTGCCACCTGGGTCCGCATTAGGGATTTGCACGTGCATGGACACGGCCGAGTGGTCACAATAAACTGTACACGTTGACAGATACGCCGCAAATGAAAACAACATCCATATTTCCAAACAAGTAGAAAAACAGGTTGGAATCAGACAAATGTCAAATGAACTCTTTACATTTTTATACTTGTTGTGTGCATAGTTTGGAAACAGTGGGTATCTATAGGTACACCTACAGATACTCAAAGTATTTGTGATGATATCATACATAACAATGTGTATTACGTGTGTGAAACATCACACATGGTTTGTCTAGATTGAAATTTATTTCTAGACGTAAAAAATCAAGATTGAATTAATGAAACCAGTATCAAATGTAATGAAAGAAATAGAATTGTACAAAGGTTAACATCAAGATGATGACATGGAATAGGGAAAGTAATGGGAAATGCATACATGAAAAGAAAGGCTTTTCCTATAACTTAAAATACAAGTTATAAAATAGTTTTCTTATAGAAAAAAGAATGCAAGAGATCAACGTCATGTCTTCATGTATCCACAAATACATTCATATACATTATTCTTAATGTAATGATAATTGATGTGGGTTAGACCATTGCTTAATGCGTGTAACAGGATTGATTGATGTGTCTATTCTTTAAACTACGTTAAAAACCACATCAATTTACCTTGAATCCTTTTAGATGATCCAGATAGTAGTATAATGCATTATTTAAAAAAATTCAAAAAACAACGTTAAATATCAAAATAAACATATTCACATAACATTTGTACAAGTTCATGCATATCCATATCTTTTGCTATAACTATATCTACATCTATGTCTATACCTATATATCTATATGTGTAATGTTGTATCCATATCCATATGAACATCTGTACCCATATATGTATCTAAGTCTATATCTATATCTATATCTATATCTATATCTATATCTATATCTATATCTATATCTATATCTATATCTATATCTATATCTAAATCTATATGTATATCTTTATCTATATCTATATCTATATCTTCATGTATATCTTTTTATTTATCTTTATCTATATCTATATCTATATCTATATTTGTATCTATATCTGTATCTATATCTATATCAATATCTATATCTGAATCTTTATCTTTATCTATATCTATATCTATTTCTATTGCCATATCTATATCTATATCTATATCTATCTCTATATCTATATCTATATCTATATCTATATCTATACCTATATCTATATCTATATCTATATCTATATCTATAT